>OY292533.1:100200-382802 GCA_958496365.1 Subacronicta megacephala
ATACGCTTGTCTATAGCAAATTGTACTCTACCCACAAACAGATAGGCTGTTTTGTGCTCTACCCCTGCTGGGTGAGAAGACAAGCAAGGCCAATAACCGTCGTGCTAGGTCCTTCGAGATTTGTACTTGTTTGTTAGAATTTAAAACCGACTTGTGAGCTGAGGCTCGGCGCCCAGCCGTTGACGTGGCGGTGTACAGAGTGAAGTGCGAGTGCGAGCACGTGCGCGGGGCGTGCGTCAGTCGTCGAGGGCGGAGCGTGAGCGGCGCGTGCGCGGCCGGGAGCAGCATGAGCGGCCCGTCCCCGCGCGCGGCCGGGTGCAGCGCGACCGGCGCCGGCGCGCGCAGCGGCCGCATCTCCGCGCCCGAGCTGTCGCTGATCACCAGGGTCTCCTGCGGGCAGCACGACGTCTTCATCGACATTGACTCCGTCGACGTTTTGTGATTCTGATGGCAAAAATAAACTACTTAGTCTTTAAATCTAAGTATACTATTAATATAAAGAAGAAGAAACTTTCTGTCTGATAATCTCATTGCGGATTTTAACCTTTAAATAGACTCCGAGCATATTAGGTACGCTGTGCGTTGAGCGACTTTGCATTGGTGGTCTAGCCGCACTCAGTGCCCGCTTCACTAGATATTAAAACTACGGCAGAGATTTTATCTCTTCCGTGATTAAAACATCGGAAAAATATACGAAAAACAAATACGAACAAAACGCATTTTCTCGTACATCATCATCATCATCACTAAACCATATACTGTCCCACTGCTGGGCACGGGTCTCCTCTCAGAACGGGAGGGATTTGGCTATAGTACACCACGCTAGCGTACTGCGGGTTGGTAGACTTAACATGCCGTCAAGAAAATCAGATTTTCTTGATGATTTTCAGAATGTTTTCCTGCACTGTTTAAGCGAGAGACAACTTAGTTTAACGACTTAGTTTAAATCGGGCTAAAAATTAAAAGTTACTAGGTTAGTAGTTACCTATTAGGTTAGCTTACTTCTTTGTTGGTGTTACTATGTGAGAATATTTCAAAATTTTATTAAGTAGGTACATACTTACAGATTTCCTTTCAAATATTAAATTAAATTTACAAGAGAAGATCATTTGGTAGGGTTGACTTACCCGCTTGAAGCAATGAGCGATGGAATGGCAGAGGTTGGTGAGGGACGTGTTCCTGCGCTGGCGCATGAGCACGTACAGGATGGGGTCGAGCACGTAGTTGAGCAGCATCAGCACGTCGGACAGGTTGGCGAGCGGCGCCAGGCGCGCCCACGCCGCCGGGCCCAGCCCCAGGTACAGGGCCGACGTCACCTGCGAAAAGTTGCAAACACGATATATTGTTTAATATAATAATTTTGATACCGTAACAGGTCTTCTCTAGTATTCTTAAATTTTTACAGCTTTTGTAACAAAATATAACATACCATCACGCCCGTATTAGACGAGGGTAGGGTTAGACAGAGGTGTACTTAATGTCCACCCACCGTTCCCCGGTATGTTTTAGTCCCATGTAATAGGGGGGCGAGCCTATTGTAAGTCACCGGGCACATATATAAACTCTGAGCCGCTACTGAAAATTCGTAGAATAAAGCTTTACGCGACCTGGGAATCGAACCCAAGACCTCTAGCGTAGCAGTCCCAGTAGCTTGGGACTACTAAACTCATGAGTCAGATTTTGTGAGTGCCAAAAACACCTACATACAGAAACACATCCACTGATTACAAATTAGTATCGTGGGGTGTGGAGCTTTCTCTAATGACTATTATTGTATATATTATTGTATTATTGTATATACTTAATCATCCACCTCATAATTTTCCTACAATAGTTAAGTACCATATAGCAGTGCAAGACAGAATGACGCGTTGACCCGAGTTCAAAGACCCGAGCAATTCATATTTACAACGTTTCACGTAAGTATCTAATTCCACTCCATTTACAGTATTTATATAAAATTGTGGAAAGTACAGGAGATTGTTAACTGTTATTATTAGGTGCAGATCTCGGCACGACATCAATAAACGGTCAATCGGTTGAATTGGTCAATTACTGTCGCACCGTCCGTCGTCGACGTATTGAGCAGACGTTACAAGTTACAATCCATTGTCGCTACTATAATGTCTTAGATTTTGTTTGTATTATTATTTTAGCAGCCATCTGTTCCATTACTTTATCAGACCATGACCATGATCCTATATTATACATGCAGCAATGAGCATACCAACTGCTGCAACTTATAATGATGGGCAAAGTGGCTGGAAAAAGATCAGTAGGCCGAAGAAGAAAGTCGTGGCTGCGCAATATTCGCGAGTGGACCGGCATTAACAGCGCCGCAGAACTGTTCCGCCTTGCGAAGGACAGACTGAAGTTTTCCGAACTGACGGCCAACCTCCAGTAATTGGAGAGGCACTTCGAAGAAGAAGAAGAATGAACATTTAAGACATGGTATACCTACCATGTCTTAAATGTTTGGCCGGCCTTTTTGTTCGGCCAGCATGATTTGTCGTTAGCAATAGTGCTTTCTTAATAAGCTTAACTCTAAAATGCAAAATTAAAGCTTAATTCGCCATTTGTTTTCTGATAGTGAAAGCTGAACCCAATTAGTACTAGGTACCATTTGTACCATTTATTTTGTGCCACACACATCACATTACAAATAACATAAGTATAACTAAGTATACACAAAAACTTAAAACATAATTTTGTGTAGACAAGTTAGCAGCCCAAGTTAGCTGTGCGGAGGGCACAGCACTGATTTTAAGCTGCTGGTTCCTGCTAGTTCCTGCAGTAACAAAAACTTTAAATATATGTAAATCAGCTAAAAATCTGTTATGTTGAAGACTTTAATTATTGACCGTCACGTGTAATCCGTCTAGAACATAATTGCCCAGTGTGTAAGGCTATGTGCTATATATTTGCATCAATAGAAGCTCATATGAATAAAATTCTAGTTTGATTCGCATACCATTTGAGAAACAATGAAATATTTTCGCCAATGTTGGCAACGCGCGCCGCATTCTGATGGCGGTGTCGATGTACCGACCAACAATAAATATTGTAAAGCCACGACGTGATTGACATGCGTTGACTCGTTGTTTGGAGAAACTAGGTAGGTACCTAAGTACGACACAAATGGATGGCTACAGTAGTAAATGTTGATCAATCTATCAAAGTTTTGCCTGTCGTCCAGTGTGAGCTCGCTGGGGTACAAAACACGTTTACTATGGTTAAACAAATGGTGAAAATCATAATATTATTATGGTGAACATTATAACCTCATTGGCGCTTAGGATCACTAGTGGTTCTGGGTTCGATTTCCAGGTCGATCAAAGTGTTAATGGGTTTTTCTTTGAAATTCTCTGTAGCAGCTCGGAGTTTGGAATTGTACCCTATTACATGGGACATAAACATACCCGCGAACTGTGCGTGTTCAATTAGTACACCTCTGCCTAACCCTTCGGGGAATACAGGCGTGATGGTATGTATGAACATCACTTATTTATACTAAGAGGAATCCGTACTGTTTTTATAGTTCGGAAAATCCTCATGGATCGTATCGGAAGGCGGCAGGGTCGGACTCGTACCGACTGAAAAATACCCGATAGGTATGGTGATGGGACACTGCTGCGACAATATCATGAAGCTGCTTTGCCCAAGCTGGGCATAACTCCACGCAATGCCAACCGGGCGATGGCCCCCGGCTTATGCGACACAGGTACTTCCCGAAACATCCATTTCCCGAAAGCACGTCAGCCGCAAGCCGAAAGCACCATGGCGCCTCTGCAGCCATTTCTCCTAACCTTACCGCCACTATCGTGACGTGCCCAAGAAACCTGTACCTACCCTCACGCTAAAATCTATGATACATATTCAAAACTATAAATGCCCTCTAAGTATTTTTTATTTAATTAAGCATTTTCATTTGGTATAGGCATTGCTGTGAATTTGTAAGAAGCTTCTAGGTTAGACATTCAAAAAGGATCACATGTATGTAAGTCCATTTACTTAGGTTTTATTTGTCTTTAGAGTAATCAATAAGTGTTACTGTAATCTCTAAATCTTACCCTCAAAATATTTAAGTGGCTCTTTTACCTAATATCTTAAAATTTAAAAATGAACTAGTTTCGACGTAGTCAACAAAAGTTGTGTTAATATATTTCCCGTGACTTTTTCACCAGTAAGAGGTGTCAGCTCTGGAGCAGTGAAGTCCACATCCTTATTCCCCGCATGCTCCGCGGTGTTAGCTCACATTCATATAAATAGCACGAGTTTGCTTACAATGCTCAATTCAGCGGCTCCTGCTGAATATTGATGCGCCCGCGCCGGTGACAGATTCGTGCTAATAATATTGCGTCTGATCATTTGTTTGTTTATGTTGATACACGAGGATTCTACAAATGATTTCCTCGTTATGATTTATTTATTAAAAACTTGTATTGATGCAAATATGGAAATCCCAGAGTTTTCCATTCCATCTGAGCTTAAATTTGACTTTTTTAGTTTCAAAGGATGGCTTAAATTGCCTAGTCATGGACTAATGGTTTTTTTTTGTTGATGTAATTTTATTGATTACAATCAAAGATTAAAATTAAATGTCAAATTAACAAAATAGATTTGCACGCAACAATGCATCATTGTTTTAAATTATAACGTTTATTTCGATCGCTTTGAACAAAACAAATCGCTTCATTACTTCCTGCAGGTAGGTGTTGTGAAACCGATCCGACAGCCAAATAACAATAGTACAAAGTTGCAAATAAAATTTAATGCTCCTTTGAACAGCTTGTGAGTCATTATTGAAGTGCTTTATCTCACTGAAGGTACTCCAAGGTCGCTCATCACGAGGAACTGTCGTTTCGCATGCCCATAGTGCGACCACGTGGACATTGGCTGAATATAAATGTACGTATCGTCGATGAGTGCGGCCGATTAGTGATGCGAAGTCCGTATGCGACTTGCGTCGGCAACAAATCACCAAATGCTCTTAATTAAAGCTGTCACAGCGCACCCATTCTGATGTCACCTGTAAGCCTTCTCTGAATGCTAAGTTTTGGCAAACTATTAGACACGCCATCGCCAGTCTGAAGCACTGTACTCGTAAAAATGTCATTGATAATGTCTAATTGCTATTCTCTCCGTCCGGTACTAGGACTAGCTGGTAACTCAAATTAAGTGCAACAGCCTACGCCCAGGGCAAAGACCTCTACCAAAATGTAAGGGATACAATTGATATAAGTGTTTCCGGGTTGTACTGTGTTGTTCATCCATCTTATTTAAGTCATTGTCTGAAGATACCAAGATACAGTACTCTGCAATATCTTTAGTAGATATTCACACTCAAGCTATTACATAAAGATTCTTTGGACCTGTGATAAATATGAATAAGTACTTTTTCAGAAAGTTGTTCGGCAACTATGCATGGGCATGCTTAATGTTAGAATATTTGCTGTGTTGTTTATTGTTTTTTTTAAAAAGCTTACTAGCAATGTGGGTCACTCATCACTAGTAGGTATTCTTGTTAGCCCCTCTTACTAAGCTTAATGATTGTGTTACGAGTGGGTTCACGTCGGTAGTGCAGTGCGTGGGATTCGAACCGACAAGAACATGATCGCAAGTCCGTAGCCCAAGCCATTAGGCTACCGCCGGTACATGTTTGTTTATGTTTCCTTTAGTTCCTATGTTGTTTGTTCGACTACGATGCAACGTATGTGTAACACCTAAGTTTCTTCGACCACTCCATTTTTGAAAAATAGGGGAACAAGTGCGAACGGTGAAAGGATTATTTTGATTCTGCATAAATCTAATTCAAGTGCCGCGACCATCATAAACATAATATAACATGATTCATATAAATATATGTAGATAATGTGCTTACCATCTGCGGCAGCCAGCATATCATGAAGAGCACGGAAAGCGTGGCCATCAGGCGGCTGAAGGCGACCTCCTCGGCGGTGGCGGCGTTGTGGTGCAGCGGCTGCGGGCCTGCGCTGGTGGTGCTGCGCTGGCGCTGGCGGCAGCTGCTCTTGGAAACGCGGCGCACCACGGGCTGGCTGCCGCGCGGCGCCGTGATCGCGTACAGCGCGCGGATCACCGCCAGGTTGCAGTACACCAACACCATGCACAGCAACGTGCCTACACACCAAGCAAAGGCTAGGATTATAAGCAGTCTTGGATATCGACAAAACGACGCAATGATTGATTTGTTGTGGTAGGGCCACGCTGTTCGCAGCATGAATGGGCCGGCTTGACCGGGGAAGTACCACACTCTCGCAGAAGACCGACGTCCGAGTAGTAGCGTTTCGTTACCGCGCTTCGTTCGGGGAGCGAGAGGGCCGGAGGCCCAATTCCTCCCCCAATCCTCTTCCTTCTCCTTTTTTCCTTCCCCTCCCTTTCCCTAAATAGGCTCGGCAACGCATCTGCAACTCCTTTGGTTTTGCAGATGTCCATGGGCGGCGATGACTACTTACCATCAGGTAGCTCGCCTGCTCGTTTGCCGAGTTATCCCATAAAAAAAAAAAAAAAAAATGATGCGCAAAGAGCGTTTCGGTAGGCGTTAGGGACGTTAGGGTGTGATTCGTAAGTAGAGCAGGTTTTTCCGCCTCGTATTTATTTTTAGGGTAGCAGTGTAGGCTTTGTACTCGATAGTTGGCTTGAACGCCAGTGGTATTGTGAATACATCACTACAGAGTTGCCGTTATGGTATGGTACCTAAGCGATGAAGGCGGAGGCTTGCGGCGAGGCACAACGTTAATTAGGTAATGTTACTAAAAAATTACATTATTCTCTTTCAATTTATACCATCGTCTGTTATTGTATAACAAAATGGAGACGATGATACCTTAAATGAAACCACAGCATGTACAAATCTAAATAAGCACTTGAAATAGAGGAATTTTAATATAAAGATAAATTATATTATAATGGCGTCCTGTAGTTTCTTTTCTTTTTTCAATTTAAGTTAAGAATACGACTATTAATGTTCTGTCACGCTCTTCAATAAGCATTGGATCTTTGCTCTGTATCAAACATTTGCTAACTAAACAAGCAGCCGTGCCTTCTATTATTTGGTCCATGTGTATTTGTGTCAAAGATCGTCGCGTCTGACGACGGACGAGGTCGATTGGACCAGACGAGTTGTATCGTATGCACAAACTGTACCACGCTGTCACGTTGCCAGAAATTGCATTATATCGATATGAAAACGTGACGTACGAAACGTCATTAGAATTGAGGGGTTTTGTCTAAAAACATCATTGGATTTGTGCCTCGGAAAGCACGTAGAGCCAACGGTCAACATTTGTACGAACAGTAAGTACATATAGAATCCATCTTTAGGATGGATTGTATTGCCCTGAAAACAGATTGCGGAAGTCTGAGAGTCGCTTCGGAATATTTTTTTTTTATTCAGTAGTATCTGGTTAAACTAAAACGGACTCCAATATATTTGGAAAAAGGCTAAAATGATGACGACATCAGTGGGCGACGCAGTACATGATAAAGTTATGGATCAAATGCATTAGCTAGTACTTAAATACACAGAAGTGCAAATTTTCATAAGAATATTATGTACCCAATAAATAATACTCCCTACTCTACAGGTCCCGCTCCCATGTCATTGTCATACGCGTAGACTCACCGAACGCCACGTAGAACACGGCGTATGCGAGGTCGGTGGGTGTGTCGGCGTTCCGGTAGCGGATGCACTGGTGGTGCGCCTCGTCGTAGTACAGGCCGAGCCCGAGGATGGGCGCGCACGTCAGGCACGCCGCCCAGAACCACGACACCAGCAGCGCCGTGCGGATCACGTAGTATGTCACTTGCTGCAATTATCACTATCATGTAGATAAAGACTAGATAGATTAGATTTAAAGCGGCGGTAGCCTAATGGCTAGGGGGTCGGACTTGCGATCATGTGGTTGCCGGTTCGAAACTCACCCATTGCACTACCGACGTGAACCCACTCGTGATACAAGCAATTAGCTTAGTACGAGGGGTTAACAAGATTATTAGTAATGTGAGACCCACATTGCTAGTAAGCTTTTTTTTTTTTAATAAAAAGAACATTCAAATTGCAAATTCGATTTTGCACTCTAGTAACCAGTCTGAGTGTGATGTCACTTTATTGACTCGGTTACTTTATCAACGGTCCCATCCTGTTGTAATACTATTTGCTATTTAAAAGATACCATCGAAGAACCAACTTTCCTTATGTAAGGAAAGTTGGTTCTGCTTTGGGAGATCGAATGAATCATCATCAACAATTGCTGGTTATTGGCCATTATTGCATTAGTTCATGGTAACGTTCATACGCAGCATTCGTCTGGACTTTATGAGACATATGTGTCCGATGTTTAATGTCCAATAACGGCTGTGCCCACACATAAACGGAAACTTATGTAATTTCGTAGTGTTTATACAGTAACTTTGTTCATATTATGTGAACTATCGTTAAGGTTCCATCAGTAGAGCTAACCTACGTGAAGGACACTGTTGCTTAGGCATTCAAAATAAACTAGTTACTGTATTCGTCGATGGGTACGTTAAGAGTGGTGCGACTGGTCTTGTAGCTGTTAACTGAAGTCATACATTACGACCATTAATGAACGACTACGTAACGTATGTTACGAAGTGTTAATAAATTTTGTCGGGATTACTTTCTTACTTTGGATTGGAAGTATGGAACATCTACTTTTAACTTGGCTCATATTTCTTAGTATTTTATGAGTAAATTGAATCTTTGTGAAAGGTATTTACAGGTGCACCTACTTCTCGCTAATTTGGCGCTTTAAAAACGTCATCAAATCTCAAACATAATGAGCTGTTTTGATTACTAAATCTAATATAAATTACTAACTTCTGGAAACTTCTGAGAAGAACATTGTATTGAATGTTTTCTAAACAGAATAGAACTGTTTAGTTATCTACTATCGGCCTCACCTCCGAATTATAAATTATAATATACAATGATCAACTCTCCGACGACCTATTTTAACGTTGCGTTGCACAATAACCTATATACTTAATATGGCTTACATTTCTCTTTCTTTAGCATTTTCAATACGCAATATGTTATTATTACGTAGTTTGTGACTCACCTTTGGGAAATACAAAAATTGGACATTCACGAAATAGTAAGAAATGATATGTCTTAGATTTATGTAATAATATAATGTATAGCTTCCGTCCTTTATTTGGTGTGCGTGTAATCACAACAGAACATAGCATAATATATTCCCGAATAGTGATTTCTATCTCGTTCCCAGACGATAACGATGCCGAGAAATACTTTGAAGTCTAATCCCGCCTTAGTATTTTAGGTTTTTTTTATGCAGGTTGAGATTGTAATACAGGGGGACTAAAATGGTTACAGCTATGAACTCCTCTAAGTTTAAGCGAAAGAAAAATTCAAACTCAGGCAGGATTCGAAACTACATCTCCCCAATGAAGTACCTACATAGGACGCTTTAGCGAACGAAGCCACATTCTGCCTCTAAATCAATTCATATTTAGAATTCCTTGTTATTTCGTTGTAATTTTCTAGGGTCCCACATTTGATTTTTTTGACTCTTGTTTTAAATAGAGCCGTAGTACTTACCGCTTTTTAGCAAAGAACCTTTTTGTTCTGTGTTTACGAACTATTGATAACAGGGTCTTGATCTATTGGAACCTATTTGGTATATTGACGGGATGTTTGGTTTGATTTTCATTGTGACGCAAGTTCGTGTATAACATTACAAATAGGGTATACGTATATGAATACACATTTTTTATGTACTTAAGTGCAGGGACTAGATAAATAATAAAGTAATTTGAATGTGCGTTCATCTTCCAATGTTTTATTTACGTAAGGACATTGTTATTGC
This sequence comes from Subacronicta megacephala, assembly GCA_958496365.1. Classification (NCBI taxonomy): domain Eukaryota; kingdom Metazoa; phylum Arthropoda; class Insecta; order Lepidoptera; family Noctuidae; genus Subacronicta; species Subacronicta megacephala. The sequence continues at coordinate 110,070 of OY292533.1, forward strand.
TGCATATAAACAGTGTCTTCCTTTTGATACATGATTGTGTCATTAGCAAGTGAGATGCCTTCGCGCGTGTCAGATGATCATTATGTATTGGTGGCGAATACATTTAAAGCTAACTGTTCGCTAGCCAGTATTAACGCTTGGCAGTACCAATATTGTTTGTTCAATTTACTATCTTATCAAAATGATTGTGTCGTTCTACTATCTGAGGTATAATTTGTATTTTATTTTCATTTAGGATCAATCGGGCGCCCGCGCATAGATTGGAAGGGATTTTTGTTTCTATCTCCCGTTACAAGGCCTTCTTCGCGAGCTACCTTATACTGAGAAAGAGACAGAGTTTTGGGTGCTAAACAACAATTGTCGTGAACTATTGTTCTCTAGCTACTTGTAGTACTTAACAGATTGTAAACAGCCAGCAGGTTAGCGTACTGACTGACATTCGAATAGCAGTGTCGCAGCCATACTTGCTTCACCAAAATACTCTTCCGCATCCTGTGGCGTTAATTTTGGGTGGTGCACGTGCTCGGCATAGCTCGTAATAGATCGGAAGTGACACATGGTATGTAGTTATTTAGCGGAAGGACCATTCGGCGCTTGCGCGTGTGATAACAATGCCCAAACAATCCGCAGCAATGCGCCAACGACGTGCACACATCCAGTGCGCGCACATTAAAAACGCAGAATTCTTAAGCTTTCTTACGCCAATTCAAATTGTATACAGCGAGGCAATGAAAAGACCTGGCTACTGTCTGACTGTTATATTAAAACAACGGAGTGATGAATTGCGAAAGGTTGCTGGCAGAAGCTGGGTGCGAAAAGCGGAGTACAGGGTGAAATGGTGCACACTAGGGTTGGGCCTACCTACTTACTACCACTACTACCTACGTACTACCTACTCAATCTTATCAGTTTTAAATATATCTGGATAAGGGGGATTTGCAGATCATTTGTGTTGGTTTAGGGTAGGTCGGTATAAAACTATACACACAAGAATAACAATGATTATTTAGATAGGTACTAAAACATAAAAAACTAAATCTTTCTTCTGCTTCTGCTTGTAAAACATAAAAAATCAACGAGGGAAGATATTGGGGTCTATAATCTGAAAGACCTATTTTACGATATATCTTGTTGTTTTCCTCGAAACATTCCTGAATGAAGTCTTTGACCTAGAAATATCGATGTGAACTCGATAAAACATCTCGAGTGAGATTTATAAATAACTCGTTATGATGTTGTTCCACAGTGCTATCTTTTATGGCATATCACAATGCTACAAATATTTTAATAAGTGCATACTTACTACTGGCTTTTAGTTTGCACGTAGCTAAAATAAGGTTCACAAGAACAGTTTGACCTTTGCACTGCCCGTACGTTCATCACAACAGCTACACTACGTATTAAAATGTATTAAACACTAGAAGCTAGGTTCACTTGCACTTAAATAAGCGGCATAAGTAAAAGCTGTCTGCAATTAAAATAGCCAGTGAACATTGGCACTCGTAAACATTTTATTATGTAAGTACTTACTTACATTACGGTAAAATTAATGATACTATGATAACGAATAGTCACTATAAATAGACACACAATTTTTACAACGTTTAGGGTCAAAATCTGTTGAGGTCACGGTGAATGAGCAAATGAAAGCCTTATATCTATACGATTAGATCAGATTTGAATTAAGTACTAGGTCTACTATTCAAGTCTGATCTAATCCCCGAATGATGGATATCTGTAAGGATTTCTAGAAACATAACATACCATCACGCCTGTATAACCCGAAGGGTTAAGCAGAGGTGTAAAAATGTACAACATACTTCGCCAGTATGTTTAGATCCCATGTAGCGAGCCTATTGCCAATAACCGGGCACAAATCCAGAGATGCTACTGAGAATTTCATAGAAAAACTTAAAAACACTTTGCTCGACCTGGGGATCGAATCTGGGACCTCTAGCGTAGCAGTCGCGCTTAGGAACACTAGACTAATGAGGCAGTTGGCTGTTGAGGATGAAAAATATATATAACTATAAAGCACGCGTCTCCTCCTTCGAGAAAAAATCAGTGTTTGTTTTGTCAAAACAGATCAATCTATTTCCACGTGATTTCTTCGGGATGAGTCTCCTACAACAACAATATTTATCGGAAATTGGTTGAACGGTTGTTTGATTTTTTTCCAACATCATATAAAATTATGTGATAAATATTATTAAGCAAGAGTGTTAGTTCTTCGTGATTTTTTCCGCGTTTCTGTTTCCTTGACGTATTGACAGCGATGCATTTGCGATGGGATTTGTGATAGGACGCGCGCTCTTGTGCCTTGTTGATATATCTGCTTGACTTATTGAATCACTTTGATTTGATGTTATACGTACTTACATAATAATATACCTATTTACGTTAGAATAATAGCGTTTGTTTCAGTTGTAGATATTATAAGAATTACTAAGTTACTGGTAATATTTTAATTAATATTTATCACGAAGTATACCTAAAGTTGTTTCCAGTAAGGCCCATTTGGTCGCACATCCTTATATGTATTATGATCCTATACCTATAGATAGATAAGTACCTATTTGTTATTATCATCTATTATTGCCTGCCTAGTAGTCCTTAGGTTCGATCCCTAGGTCGAGTGTGTGAACAGGTGAAAGTGTTATTGGGCTTTTCTAGGAAATTCTCAGTAGCAACTCGAAGTCTGGACTTGTGCTCGGTTAATGGCAATAGGCTCACCCCCTTTTACATGGGACCGAAACATACCGGCGAAATGTGGGTGTACATTAGTACACCTCTGCTCTAACCTTCAGGGAATACCTACAGGCGTGATGGTATATGTATTATCTATTATTGCCTGATAAGGGAGCATAAAAACAATGTTGTGGGTAGGTCTTCTAGTTTTCTATGATGATTGTTTACACCGCACACATTACCATTATCTTACTGTATCGGTCCACGTGTTGACGTCAGACCTCCACGGCGCCACAGGTGGTCGCGAACAATGTGCCATTTCTGACTCCTGATCGTTCTGATAACCTGGTACTTATGATGAGAGCTAGTCATAACTGTTATGTCCACGTGGCCCTATTTGGCCGCAAACATAACAATAGCGCAAACTAGCCCAAACACCTGCGTGTCATGAGTGTCAACCATTAACCCAAATTAATTACCAACATTTCTTATTTTTGCACATTGATGTTTTCTAGAATATAATGCGCACGTATTTCGTGTTATGTCACTACATAGTGTAAAACAAAGTCGTCCCGCTGTCTGTCTGTCCCTATGTATGCTTAGATCTTTAAAACTACGCAAAGGATTTTGCTGTGGTTTTTTTAATAGATAGAGAGATTCAAGACGAAGGTTTAGGTATATGTATACTACATATAAACTTATAGTACAGACAAGTCGAGAAACACGCGGCGAAGTCGTGGGTGGAAAGCTAGTATATTAATAGTAATTGTTTGGGAAAGTGGAGACTAGGCTCGCATAACAGGTGAGGGCGAGTTGATCATTAATTTAGAGCTGACATTAACAAGCTCTTAATTGATTAATGTCAGGCGCACCTAACATTTATCTGATCTAATCCTGATGCGCGATCCATCAAAGAGATTAAATTATTATTTTGCTCAGAGCCTCTAAGCAATACCAGTTAGATGATCCTATTAAATGTTATGTAAGTAAACAAACATTGTGAATGGATATTGCCATCGAATTGTTTCGTTGGAAATTCCACTGCTAAGTTTAATATATTGATCGCTAAAAATAATTGTATTTCGTCTGGTCGAATCTCGATGAGCGCTCGACAGTAAGACGCGGGCGATCAACCAAAATATTCAGTGAGAAGGGTGCCATCGATCGTAGAGGTTACAATACACATTACTCATTTCTGGATACACGTTACCTACTGGATATCAAACGTTAATAATTGTTTGTTATTTCTATTTCCTTAAATCTGTGGTTACTTCATTGTTGTTAACAAATAAATAATACAATACTTATTCATTTATTTGTTTTTGGTGCATTTGTTACCTTGAATGGTCTTGGAGACAAAGTCGCTGATGAAAATGAAAATGAAAAATATTAATTTTCTAAGAAAGTTTTACACTATTTGTTGAGGCCCTAGATCCCACATTAGGATTCCCTGTGTTGTGGAATCTAGGCTCTGTGTACCGTTTACAGTATTTGACTTATTGTAGATAGTATATTATAACATAGTTCGCTACAACATGTTTTTTTAAATAATAATGATGATTATATTAATTTTGATGAGGAAGAGGGTGATGTCAGGAGCCGTTATATCTCTGGACCATTACGATTGGGATCACGTGACCCATAGGTCGGTCCATAGGGCAAAGGGAGGAGAGTTTTAGTCCGTATGAGTCCGACATTACCCTGCTGCCCGTCGTTGTCGTTGATTATGAAGTCATGGAGGTGTGGACCTCCATGACTTCATAATCAACGACTTGGTGGGATAACCACAGACTGAACACAGCTCATGAAGTACTATCACCTATAATAAGAACGTTTGCTCAATCGAAACTTTATGAAGTATTCCATGAAATCATGTTTTAAAATGGAAAGAAATGTGTTTCTGGAGATAATGTGCCACCGTTTCGTGGCGTAGTTCTTACGGTCAAGTAGTAGAAAGGTTTGATTTTTGTAGTGAAAAGAAACAGAATGTTAAATATTATAATTAATTTAACTATGTTACTAGTGAGTTACGTGCAGCGTCGGCGTCGGCTGTTTAAATCCACAAAAAAAACCGAGTTTTCTAGTCATCATCAAGCCATTACATTGTCCCACTGCTGGGCACGGGTTTCCTCTAAGAGCGAGAGGGAATAGGCTATAGTCCATCACGCTAGCCTACTGCGGGTTGGCAGACTTCACACGCCGTCAAATCTATCAGGCACAGGCATGCAGGTTTCCTCATGATGTTTTCCTTCACCGTTTAAGCGCGTGATAATTAATTATTAATACGCACATGACTTCGAAAAGTCAGAGGTCTTGGATTCGAACACGAGACCTTTGACTCGGCAGTCCAATGGTCATATCACTAGGCTATCACTGCACTGTTTTCTAGTGGAATTAAAAAAAAATATTTTCAACAATCCTTGTCCTGACAGTTAGGCAGGTACGAACACAACTACTAAAACAGCCAAATAGTCAAGCCGTTTTTAAGTAATGATGAAGAAGCCGATATCTCAGATATTTTCCTTGCCATTACCTACTATTACTTATTTATATGCATATCTGAAGATTTCATTTAGAATAGAAAATGTATTGTTTTGTTATAAAGCTTATATCTTTAGTGTTTCATGCCTTTCATATTTACGTAGGTACGACCCTCGTAACGCGTGATGCGTAGCATCAGAATCAGGGCAGCCTCGGGTTAATCTAGCTTTCAGCCATAAAACTAAAATAACTGTTGTTTCTTATTTTCACTATTTTGCGTGCCGACTATCGATAAAAATATATGATGAATATTTGTTTTAGAAATCACGACTAGCTGCCAATACTCCGATGTAGGTCCCTACTGACACAATGTGCAACGGACAAGAGGACCTTAATTTTGACACATATAGCGTGTCTGTATTACAACTGTATACCTGACTCTTTAGTCGACTGTAAGTAATTCCGTAACACAATGATACAGACGAAGCAAATGACTTATTCAACTTGAAAAAGGAACACAGAAGTATCAGTTACCTTCTGGTAGAGGAAGGGCCTGGTGAGCGCGAGGTACCGCTCCAGCGCCATAGTGACGGCGATGCACACGGAGCCGATGCCGAACACGCGCAGCACCACGCGCGTGGCGCAGTACGCGCGCGTCTTGCGCACGCCTTCCACGTGCTCGCCCACCAACATCGCGCACATCATGCCCACCTGCACAACACAAACACACAATTACCTAACTGATAGCATATCATAATTATATCGTTGCTCCTCTATGCTCCTAGCCTATTCTTAATTATGTTTCGGGTCGGCTTCCAGTCTACCAGACACGGCTAAATATTTATTTATTATATTCATATTTATAGACATAACAGGTCACCCAATATCAGTATTTTACACGAAGCGACAGCCGTCAGATCGCCGCTATCCAATTTCTGGGCAACACCGCTATTCGTAAGGTATGTAGATTGGTTGTCAGGATTCTTGGCTTCTGACTACCGCTACCGATTGTCATAGGTGTTTGTAGGACAACCGGGACCGACGGCTTTACGTGCTCTCAGAGGCACGGAGGAGTCTCGGTTAGGTTGAACCTTAGAGATCTGTTGATTAGCGCAGTCATAACTTAGCCACGAGTAACTCATATTTTTGCTCCAATCTCATCCAAATAATATGCGTCATGTCCTCATAACATATTATATCAGCAACACACGTAGGTTTATTTTTTTTTATGAAGTCAATAAACATTTCAAATTCATTTAATAATAAAAAAGGATGAAATTGAATATAAATAGTTTGATACTCACACAATTATTAAGAAGTCTATGTACCTGAAAAGTATTTTGTTGAATCTTCGGAAGTGTGACAACTTTAATTGTTTTACAGTCAAACAATTGATAATGAATATTTAATATCACAAAACCCTTACGTATTAATTAAAAGCTGATAACTAATAAATAAAATAAAAATAATAAAATAAAAGCGGCGGTAGCCTAATGTCTAGGGCGTCGGACTTGCGATCATGTGGTTGCCGGTTCGAACCCCACCCATTGCACTACCGACGTAAACCCACTCGTAATACACTTAGTACGAGGGGTTAACAAGATTACTAGTAATGTGCGACAAACATTGCTATTGCTACTAAGCTTTTTTTTAAAAAAAGAAAACAACATCAGGACAAAATAACTGTAATTTTTTTAATTTTTAGTATTTGATCGGAATACTTATGTTGCTCTCGCACTACTGTTGCGTAGATTGTGCCTTCTACAACTACGCAGTAACTACTTCAAAGAATTACCTTTTAAAATAATACTATTTTTTAAAGAATAGTAACATTATTTATTCTAATATGTCAGACTCGCGTATCTGTCATTAGTTTATCAGCGACTATTCAAATTTTACCCGTTTATAAAGACACTACTGCATAACGAAACGTGATGAATTGATGATCCAATCTGGGCTTACAAGAGAAAACGCTGAGCAGAAGCTTTAGTGCGTTTGTCCGCCGACACTACTACGCCGAAAATCAATAAAAGGAATACAAAATGTTACTGTGCAAATCTTGTTAAATAATTTTATGTGACAGAAATATACAATGTTTCGCTTATGACCTATTATCAAATATACGCGTTTAGAATTTAAATGTTGTTTTTAAAATTACTAGAGCATGAATTGAATGCATGGCGTCAAGTGGAGTGACAGGAAACTGGCCAACTATCCGGGAATGAAGGCAGCCTGTAATTACAAGGAGACAACCACTTAAAGAATGCTGCAACCGTTACCTGGGAAAGAAATGGTGCGAGTCTCCAATTTAGCAATTGACTGTAATAACACATTATAAAAAGATAGATAAGTACATATAATATGGCAATGACGTTACCAAGGATAATTTAACTTTTTAAACTGTAACTAGGTATATTTACGAATAAAATGAGTGTTTCAACTTGTTTCATACAATAAAGTTAACCTTTCTCGAGGAATAGGGTAAATAATTCGAATAGACCAGGACAATAATTTTGTGTGTTGGGCAAGTTAATAATTGGGTCTGTTATAAACAAACATTTATGTCGTTCGTTCGTAGAATCTAGAGAAGTCGCTGAGCGTCATAAATTCCAATTGCTAATTTACCGCAAGGGAGAAAAATAACAATTTTATAGCTTTATACGTAGCTATATGAAAAGTTCTACTCAGACATCATCATTATCGTTATCAAATCTATCAATCTATTTACTGACCCAGAGGGCAGGGGATGTGTTATGTTATTTTCCGTATAGATAGGTATTTGGATAAAAACCTATAGTACCTAGCTATTTACACACGTTAATACAGTGCATAAATCTTTACGATTTTAAACTTTTACGATTTTGATATGATCAGGTTCAGGCCTCAGGCACAAGGTTATAAACAATACTTTACGGTATACTGCCTCATTTGTTTTCAGATCATCTATAAAAAATCAATGCCACTTTTCGTTGTAATTTTATAACTCAAGAACGGGCTCACCTATCCAAACCAAATGTTTAGGCTTCGTTCGGACTATTTAGTAGATGGTTTATGTGAAGTTTGCACAAAATCGGTTGAGCAGTTCTTCATTTATCACATTTTTTGTAACAAATGAATTCAATAAATGGCAGATTATCATTTTGTTAATGGGGATTTTGCTGTCAAATTGAAACGAACACGCGGGCAACGCCGTGGGCGGAAAGCTAGTTCATTATATAAATAAGTAAGTAGTTACTTATTTTTCGCATGGGATATAGTTCGGGATATAGTTCGGGGGCGATGCTGCCTTCATTCAGTACTTATACCTCCCAAAATTGAAAATGTTCAGGCTCACACTTATCACATGGTCGACTTATTAGAATCAATTTTCGGTGCGTGGAGTTTCCTTCAAAGTTTTCTTTGCCGACTTATTATGTGCTATTCGCCAGTAGGTGGCTTTATCAAATGTCACTCACCAAGGCCACAAGATCGTTAGCTGCCAGTGAGGTAAGCAGCAGCAGATGCTTCCTGTTGCGCACGCGGCGCTCGCCCCGGCGCAGCGCGACGATGGCGGCGGCGTTGCCGACGATGCCGATGGCGTACACCACCTTGACCACCACGCTGAACATCTTGCTCATGGGGGGGCCCGCCGGCGCCGCGCCCGCCACGCTCGTCGAGTTCAACATGGCCGACATGTTCACCACCTCCGATAGAGGCGCTAGTGTTGATGAAATATCCATCTACAGGAAAGGAAGATACTTTTTTTATAGCCAGTATGTTTTAAGTCCCTTGTGATGTTAAAGACTGCCTCATCAGTCTAGTGGTCCTAAGCGCGACTGCTACGCTAGAGGTTCTTGGTTCGATCCCCAGGTCGAACAAAATGTTATTGGGTTTCTCTATTAAATTCTCAGTAGCAGCTCGGAGTCTGGATTTGTGCCCGGTTATTGACAATAGGCTCGCCCCCTGTTACATGTGACCTAAACACACGGGCGAAGTGTGGGTGTGCATTAGTAGGTACACCTCTGCCTAAACCTTCGGGGATTACAGTATGGTATAGTACAGTACGGTATGTTAATGTGTGATGTAATAAATGGCATAAATCATACTCTGACCTGCTATTGAGGATTTTTTTTATTTTCTAATGAAAAATCCTTTAAATAAGTGCTGTAGAAAATTCATAGCGCTTTGTTCGACCTGCGATCTCAAGAAACAGTGATAGATGACTAAGTATAGCTTAAATACATTCAATACATTTATTGCGGTTCGTCAGGTCAAACTCGATACTCTTATGTTTTTTAGAGAATTCAGTCTGATAATATTATTTGAGGGATCGCGAGGTAAGTATTAATAAAATTCAGTGTAAGTATTCAATTATATTACTTACTTTTACAGATGTTCTTTCACGAGTGTAATGTGTTCGCGTGTCGTTTCGCTGGATGTCGGCGTCGTATTGTGGTCGTAGTCAGACGATACGCTCGTAAATATTGTACTACGCATCGCACTCTCGTTATGTCGCTGTTCACATTCGCTCTGTCAACACAGAAAAAGTTTAATAGCTTACGACTTACAAGCCTCTGTCTGAGCATGTAATTAAGCCATTTATTATTTATCGACATATCAGGACTGGCATGTTGATCCGCACTTATTTAAATATTTTATGCATTATATTCTGTGATGGAATGCTACGTGGGTGTTAGGGATGTAGCTAAGCTTTGTGTTTCTACATATAGATTTTCTGATTTTAAACAATGACTAGTACTTTCTCAACATAAATATGTTGTCAGTGTAAAGTGATTACATAATTACACTGTGCTGTGCTATTACAGCCGGACTAATACGGACTTTAAGCCTAACCCCTCTTGCTCTGAGAGGAGATCAGTGTCCCACCGCCGCGCCGTGGGACCATAAGTTTTCGCTGGCATCCTTCTGTCACAATTATGTAAGGAAAAGCTTGATTTGGTGATGCAAAGACGGAGGCCGAATTACGTTTGGCTAAGAATAAATAAATTCTTTCTATCATCATCATCATCAGCCCGTATTCGTCCACTGCTGCAGAGCCCAATTTTCAGCTCTTTTCACCCTGTTACTGCCCGTTGCCTTCCGCAAATCGTCATTCCACCTGGCCAGCGAGAGTCCTACACTAAAGAATAGCTTTCTATACTCATTAATAATTTAACATTCAACTGTGGAAATAGGGCATGGCTTCTACTCATAGCACTCATTCAAGCAAAATTAATAAATAGTTAAGTAGGGAATGTATGGAATCGGTGGCTGTAATACACGAGTTCCTTATACACGATGCCCGAAAAGAAGGCACACCTGTTGAAACTGATGAGAAAGCATCATACTAATAACGTATATTATTGTAATATATATGTTTTTAATCCTGTCCATTTTACAGTTACAAAACCGTTTTTAGTTGTGAGTATTATCATTATAATTTTCTTGGAATTAAAGATAATACAAAACATAAAATAACTTCACGTTATGGTTACTATAGTATATATAAAACTAGCTTTTCGCCCACAGCTTCGCCCGCGTGGTTTCTCGGTATGTTTTGTACATATCAACTTTCCTCGAAAACCACGCTATCCATTGTTGAAAACAGCATGAAAATCGGTTAGTTTTTGAGTTTATCACAAAAAAACGCGGCGGAGTTCTTTGTTTTATAATATATGTAGTGATAGTGATGTAGTATGGGTAGGTACTATATACAGGAGGTGAGCACTAATACCTATAGGTTTCCTAGGAAACTCCTATAGGTTTGGGAAAAACGAGATGATTGCGAGCGAAACACTCTACAACAGAAAGTTTTTTGCTGTTATAAATTAACATTAGGTACGCTACAACAAATATGAAAATGGTCACAATATGACATAGAGATAAGTTTTATAACGTGACAAGTGACAGCCCTGGACACGAGAAAACTTACAAAGTTATAATTACTAGTCGATAACTTCGACAAGGTAATGATAGGTGATGCTGCCGACCTGTGGGACACACAACAGACACGCATCTCCCTGAAGGGTTCTACTAACTACACTGTCGTCCTTTAGTCTAATCAGAATAATTCGCATGACAGCTCCAAGATATGCGTTACCATTCAATATTATTATTATTCTTTTGTATATCTTACGTATCGTAAACTTGCGATCTTCACATTTTCGTATAAGGTGTGCGATATTTATCGCAGGAGTACTGCGGGGGGCGTTACTATTGGATCGCGATAGTGTCCGGCGAAGCTTCGGCCACAATATAAGCATCTATCATAAATTGTGCTTCCGCTAATTACGCTAATTGCTGCAACTACACAAGCACCGTAGCCACAGCATGCAGCTAGCTAGGAAGATCCAGTTTGTACAATGCGGTTAGCTCAGGAACCCATCGAAACGGAATTTATATTCAGTAGGAGCTTATACGTTAAAAGTATAGGTATGATATAGGTAAAGGTATTGAGCGTAGTATTAAGCCTCCTCCTCCTTAAGAATCCTTTATAGGTAATATTGCAAATCATGTCTTCATACTTCTAATTATGTTTCTTTGAGCTTTGTATTTATTGTTATGTTCTTGTGATGATGCGCGGGCGCAGACAGGGGTCGTAATCAGGGGCGCCTCACTACCACTAAATGCACCATTGAGATGAATTCATAATGGTCATAGTAACTACCTATTTTTAAAGACCTTATTAGTGAAAGGACAAACAGAAATACCCCTAGCTGAAAACTAATTCATCAATTTCGGTTTTAAACCGACGCTTTTCAACGCCCTCTATTACATGGGACCTAAACATTGCGAACTGTGGATATGTACATTAAGTATGTACTTACACCTCTACCTAACCCTTCGGGGAATACAGGCGTGATGGTATAAGAGTTCTAGAATCTGTTACACTAAAACGTTAGAACGACATTGACGACCTGCTCAAGTGAATGAAATGAATGTAAAGAGCTCAAGGAATCCTGATATCATTCAAATGTGTGTCGCTTCGGAAGGTTATCCAAGCTTTAGTTCGCTATTATCATTCATATAGTTTAGTATAGTACTCTGTATTTTAGAAGCCGCTAAAGAATATAAATTTATGCCCACACGTTTTAATAGAGGGATTAAAATTGATTTATGTTGTATATATATATAATTTATCTGCTTATTAAATATATAATTAAATGGTAGCTAAACCCCTTTCGTGTTTTCACATAAGTAATTGGAATTAATGATATCGTTTTCCTAGTATTAATTTTAGCCGCTATTTATAGATATTAAATACATTTACTTACATAAAAGTTATAGATACAGTAGAACTACAGTTTGTTCGAAATAAGTAAGCCGATTGGAAGTTGTCTGCAAGTGGTTTAGAAGTTGTAAATTTTAATAGAAAAAGTCGGTGTAAAAATAATTAGAGTCGTATATGTTTCACATTTCAAATTATTTTGTTTACTTATTTCGATATTTATGTATTAAAACACTTAATTAAACGATATTATCACCGCGGTAGTTCGGAACGGCTAACTTCCGATCGGCTTACTTATTTCGAACAAACTGTACAGGATAAATGATATTATTGCATTGATTGCACAAGCAATTATCAATTTCATTATCAGTCGTGCCCGTCACCTTAACGGAGGAAAATAATAGAAAATACAAATAAACCGTTTTCATATACTTATTGTCCTCATGCATGGGGTTGTGTGTGTATGTATGTCCACAATGAATGCATACACAATGATTGATGATGTTTGTGGACGCTCATATGTCGCGACTCGCGGTTGTTTAGCTGTTTAGTTTACATACATCCATAGATAATTTTTCATTATATTTATATCCGTAGGTACCTAAAGCTACTTGCAGCTTCGTTCTCGCAGAAATCGCAGTGGATAAGAAAAAAATAACGTGTTTGTAAATTATTCGGTTAATTCATTACAACTTCCTGGAAAATGTCCACTTATATTCTTAGTTATGTTGCCGATTTAACCTTTTCGTTTATTTATTTAAACTTTTATGTTTAAACAATATTTTACATAAGTCAACTTTTGGGGATATTACAAAAATATTTATATATTTACTCTTCTTGTGAATTATACTTTTGTGTATGAATGTTTGAATCATTAGGAATAAGGTAGGTTACTGACTTTCATGAATCTGGTATAAGATATTGATATTAAATGACAGCTGACTTCACAATGAGAGGTGTATTCATTATTATCATAAGGTGGTGCAGGTGCTGCGAATACTTTCAGCGTGCTTTCAGCTCTGAGTATAAAGTCCTTTGAAAAAAAAATTAATCAACTTCTGTTATGTATTGAAACTTTTACTTAAAAAAATTAATGTCATATAAGTAGTATGACATTTTCTGCCATTCAACCTTTGGGTCAAATAAGAGTCGACGTTATTGTTAGAATATTGCCTCAGGGATCAATATGATATCTCTGGTGAATTGTGAAAATAAAATCTGTTATAACCAGACGTAGGTACCTAAGCCCTTCGGATTCTGTGATGTGTTAGAGCAGCATCTTAAATGTCTACAACCTTTTATTATTACCTACTATGAGGGGTCGGTGGTTCGAGGACCGTTTTTCAGACGCAATCAGAAACAAAGACTATAATTATGCAGTTTATGTTGAAGTTGCACCTCCAAAGAATGAGGACACTGTTGTTTACATATATATGTCTTCTCTATCCAGCAAGAGACTTTAGTGAACTAAATATTCACAAAGATATGAGTTTGCTTGTGAAAGAAAAATACGATCCCAGACAGGAGTCCGGTGTGCATCGTATTTTTCTGTCACTAAAAAATTAATATATTTGGTAAACTATAAAACGAGCTTCAACGTGATTAACTAGCACTCATTGATCAATCTTCAAGGTTAACCACAATAGCTATTCTCAAAGATGGACAAAAAGAGTTTTAAAAAAATAGATAAAAACATTACATAGGTCATGGCCATGGATCATAAGTTCTACTCCGCCTCACAGTTAAGCAATGTAGGTATTATTACAACATACTGATTTGAAAATCTGGTGAGTACTTATCCTCATTGAAAAAGTTTGTACCTATTGCTTGCTATAACCACAATATTGGTGGTATATATGCGGCTGTGGCTGACCAGTCCGTGTCAAAAAAGGGGCACGGCTGGCCATCCACAATGGTGTGCTGGTACCCACACTTATGTATGGAAGTGACGGTTGGCTATGGCAGAAGAAACATCAAGGTATAATTAATGCTGTGGAGAAGCGTTCCTTGCGAAGTATGTGCGGTATAACTCAGAATGATAGATTGAAAAATAGTGTGATAAGGGAGCGTTGCGGTTTAAAAGATGATACAGTGACACGCATTGAGAGAATGGATGAAAGGCGATTAACGAAAGGGATTTATAAAGCGAATGTCGGTAGAGTCGCCGGGAGGAGACGCCCTAGAAAGACATACCACGACCTTATTGGTGAGATCCTTCAGAAAGGTCAGGTGCGTAGTACCCGCAACCGGCGCATTTCTATGACAAGATGTATGAACGTGGACGAAGCAAAAGAAATATGCAAGAATCGTAGCAAATGGCGTTCTGTAGTTTCTGCCTGCCCCTATGGGAAAAAGTCGTGAGTGTATGTATGTAAGAACGCTTGGTACCGCCGCGCGCCGCGCTGAGTCTCGTGGATTCGATTCCCGTTTGTGTGATTAAGAGATCTTGAAACCGATTGTTTTGAGTATTTTGTAGGTACTTCGGTAGTAAGGTCCCCCGAGTGACACAACAGCTGATAACCTGCTACAGCTACTTCCTAAGATTTATAGAAATATTGCCTTTAAAATATGACTTCCTATAAGCCATATTTATTTAAGTTCACTTCCATTCCTGATACACTAGGGCGCGTTTTTCTAGATCGTTGTTCAACACATTAGTGATCCATGATAGCCAAACAAATAAGTAAACAAAAGAATTCCGGCCACGGCATTACCTAATTATGATAAATCTATGTAAATAAAACATAGTTAATTAGTTTAAAGGTTTTTTAAGGAAGTCAAATATGCGATAAGATTGTAATTATAATGGTTCATGTTTATATACATATATTATATTGACTGCCTCATAAGTCTAGTGGTCCTAAGTGCGACTGCTACGCTGAAGGTACTGGGTTCGATTCCCAGGCCGAGCAGTGTTATTGAGTTTTTCTATGAAATTCATAACTTAGCTGCTCGATGTCTGGATTTGTGCCTTGTTAATGGGCGCGTCCCCTATTATATGGGACTTAACAAACCGGCGAAGCGTTGGTGTAGGTATATTAGTACACTTCTGCCTAACCCTTCAGGGAAAAGAGGCGTGGTTAGGATCACGAATGTCATATACACGAATACTCAGACAAATCTGTAGGCCAAATATTAATTCATGCGGGAATCGAACCGGCGACCCTTGGCGCAGCTACTGATTACTCGACCACTGTGCTATAGGAGGTAGCACTCTGTTCGAATATTATTTACCGACGATGGAGGAGATTCCCAAACCGATGTGTAATTTTTTTCATGTATGAAACATAACTTCTAAATAAGTGATCCGATTTATTTCAGAAAATATGTAAGTACTTATCACATTGCCATAAAAACTTACACACTTTTACAGTCAGAACAAACTTATTCACTTAGAAATAATTTGAAGCTACCTATATCATTAGAATCACCAAACAAAAAATTATAAAATATGATTTCTACATAACATAATTTTCAGAAATAATATCTATAATAATGATGCTATAAAATCAATAATTACAAGTTTAAGGATAAAATGTTTGATATTTTTTCTAATACCTACCTTTTGTTTTATAACATTATGATACATTCGTCTTTTATGGGAGTGGAGTTAAGGGCTACTATTTTGTATCAGTCACAAATTTCTGAAAGCGCAACAAATCACCCAATTTTACTAAAGCGTAGTCATCATCATCATCATCACATTGCCGGAGGCTTTTTATGTAGATCCCTTCAGAATGAAATAAATAATAATAACAAAAAACACTAACGGTATAACAACGTGACACTGTAGAGCGCGTGCAAAAAGTTTTTATTTCAAAAGTTTTCACCAAAGTGTTGCGGCTACGCGATCGCTACGCGGGGCGGTACGCGGCGAGCGCACACGAGCGAACTCCGCTAACACTACGCAACTACTGGTGCGTACTGGTGAGTAGAGTAGCAAGCCGGCAAGCCGCGAACAGGACAGTAAGCTAGTGACGATGACGTCGAGCTACCGGCCGGCGGCGCCGCTGGCGGGGCCCCAGTGACCAATGACCACACGAGTAGCACGCGCTCCCGATGATACCCAACTTAGGCGTAATGAACAAGGAAAATGCACCCACAATGGTCGGAAAAATTTAGATTTCTTTATGCATAATAATATGGATTTCTCTATTACTTAATAATAAAAATCAGATAGGTGCGAGTCAGACTCGCGCAACGTGGGTTCCGTACAAACTTATATGTCGGGATCGAATCTGTAAGATGTTTAATAAATCCACCACGTCTTTGATAAAGGATTTTGTTTTATGGATATTAGAACTGTGAGGGGTAGTTTTGAATAGCGGCGGTTCATATTTATACGACTATATCGTCTTCCATCAGTGTAAGTTCTGCCAGTCATAAGCTCTATTCAGCTAAGTCGCGCTGTACCACCCTTTTCTCGGAGCCATTCGGCCCATTTTCGACCTCCTGTAACTTCGTTGTGGAAAAAACTAGAAGCCTAAATACAAAAAGATAGAAGCCTACATTTTCATTAATACCTAGGTAGACACATTTATAAATTACATAAAAATTGAACCAGTAGAAGTCAAGTATCTATATGAAGGACTATTTAAATTACTTAGTAGACTATGTTGTATGCAAGGGCCAAGTCATTCTATTTCTTAAGGAAATAAAAATCGAAAATCTAATCCAAAATTTCTTGCGGCAGAAGAACTGCGTGGCAAGACTTTTGCATTTTTGGGTTTATGATGGGATTTTGATTTTGATTTTTTATAGGATCAAAATTGACAGTTTCCTAATTCGTTTTATCAAATGCTCTTATAAGACTGTTAGTCTAATAAGAATCTTATAAAGTAATCCTGTGAACGTTTATAAAAGTACGATATAATTATGATCAAAAGGCAAGTGAACAAAAAATCGTATAAATTGATCCTGCAAACGTTTATAAAACTGCGTGATAAAATCAAAAGTGCCTATACTTAGCGCAAATCGCCGCATAAGATGCTATTTTAAGATCAGTGATCAGTGACTGGATTCTTACTTATGAAACTTTTGGTCTTTTAAGTCAATACGCTTATACTTAGGAAAATTTTGCTACTTGGGAGGGCTTATCACAATTTCCAAGCGGCTGACTGTACGTGTATGGTGAGAATCGTATCAAAATCAATGTTTATGGACATCATTCTGGAATATAGGCTCAAGGATTCGTATCAATGATGATAGTGTACCTACTGTGTCTAGGTGAATGACTGCATCTATGGCACAGGCACGGGATTGTTCTATGCTCTTATCTTATCTGCGGACCTACTCCGATGCAATTAGAACGGAGCTAAATATACACGAGTACACACAATTTGGGCAGTTGATAAAAATGATAGAAGTAAATATTGAAACCATTATATTTTAATGTTCCTAGCCATAGCATTCATAATGTTGTTGTTACACAAAACCATTGGAAATTGTTTTTTTATTTTTCATTTTCGTAAGTAATTTCTTTCCAGTATGATGAGATGTGGCTGAATATCAGTATTTTATACGAGTACAAGGTGACTGCGAATCTCTGTAACCTATTAATAAATTGATTGACAGGTTTTCAGGCTTTCCGTATTATGACAACTTATCAGGACAGACAGACAAACAGCTTGATATTCTCCGCTGAATCACCACTTTTGATTGAAGGATGATCATGTCCACGGCCGCATAGAGTAGTGGTGGTGGCGGTGGCGAGCGCAGCTCTTGAATATCAAACGGTTTTCTTAGCCACGTCGAATGAGCGAAATTCAGTTATTACTTCAGAGATGTGCGTGAACCCCGCTTTTACTTTGCATAGTCGGCGTAAACTATCTTTATCTTTAATTGCAGCAATAAATTATAACCACGTTCTACTTTGATTTGTTCGCGTTTTAATTATGCTTATTGATTGTTTGTATTCTAAACAGGGAGCGAATATTTGTGGCGGCAAAAACTCTGCGAAGCATTGTTTCGGTGACCTCACATTTTACAATTAATTTATCTTAATATGTTAAACAAAAAACAAAAGTAAGAAAATTTTAAATGGTTACGTTTCTTGTAAAATATTGTATGCCAATTTTAGCTGTTCAGGCGACCCTTAGACGGTTTCCATCTGTTACTGACTTCTATTCTTCTTCGTCTTCTTCGATTTGAGCTACTGTACCGCCTGTATTAACAACATGGCATGTCTACATGTCAGCATGAATGGGTCGGCAAGATCGATCGATTTTCTCCTTCCTCTCCCTTTTCCTTGGCTCGGCAACGCATCTGCAACTCTTTTGGTATTGCAGAAATTTATTAGGTAGGTAGGTACCTGGTTTTCAAAATAGACCGCGCTTCGCTTCTTTGTACGACACTCTCGAGCTCTTCTTGTTTCTTCTTGTTTCGGAGGGTCGTATCGAGAATGTACCTACACGGCCACGGTAGTAGACTTTGTATAGAGCCACTCATTAGCTCATTCGCATCATACGCCAAAAATCTATTGTTTTACAAGCGGCGAATCACTGTATCTACTGCCTCTTTATTTCAGTACAACTTTACATAAAGACAATAGCGATTCCATTCCAGGAGCGCACTCCATTGCTTGCTTCCTTTACGGTTATGGTGCCCGGTCCCTATTTGGCGCGTTATGAACTACTGTGCGATCTATAGCCATTTGTGTTGAATGGCATTGATATTCCCTAAAATTATGTTAGCTTAATCTGATATTAAATGTATTGCTTACCAGTACTTACCACTTTTTGGTGTGAGTTATAAACATTTTATTTCATGAAATGTAACTATAATCATATTTAGTTTTTACAATTTTACTTTATGTAGGCAGGAATTTTTCAATTAACCTTATTTATTTACGATGACTCTCCTCTTGATCTCGACCTTATTTTAACTTTACATCTTCAATTGACCATTCAAAAAAGACAAAATACGTATGTACCTACCTAATAATAAATAGGTAGATAATATTATCTTGTACTATTTCAGTCTACCTCTTTAGTCTAGTGGTCCTAAGCGCGACTGCTACGCTAGAGGTCCTGGGTTCGATCCCCAGATCGAGCAAAGTGTTATTGGGGTTTTCTATGAATTTCCCAGTAGCAGCCGGAGTCTGGATTTGTGCCCGGTTAATGGCAATAGGCTCGCCCCCTATTACATGGGACCTAAACATACCGGCGAAATGTGGGTGTACATACATAAGTACACCTCTGCCTAACCCTTTAGGGAATACAGGCGTGATAGTATGTTATGTTATGAATGTTATGTTATTTCAGTCCGAGTCTAACGGTTTTTAACAACAAAACAATAAACACATTCCGCCACAAAAACAACTACTAAACTTCTACTACGAATTATACTTACTAGATATATGTATATATACTGATCAATGGGATCAACTACTTAACGTGATAACAAAGTGTGAATGAAAACCGCAAGTGTACCACAAACGCTCCGTGCATAAACGTAACGCATTTGAAAATAAGAACACATTTCACACCGAGCTAATAATAAGTTTTGATGTGCTAATTAACTTGGTAGTATTTACGACATCATAGTATTATAGTAATATACCTATATCAAATTATACTACACATAAATGTAGATATATATAGGATACACTCATACGTGTTAAACAATAGAAACCGGGTGATGGGCACATATCTCCTGAATTCAGTTCAGTACAGTTTATTCGACATAAGTAAGCCGATGGGAAGTTGTCTGCAAGTGGTTTAGAAGTGAGAAAGAGTCGGTTTAAAATAATAATAATAATGATTTTTATTTGCAGTCAATAAAGCCATATCAAGATACATATACAAAGTAAAAATACAAAATAGGATTAAAGATAATTGGAGTCGTATATGTTTCACATTTCCAATTATTTTGTTTACACATTTCAGTATTTATGTATTAAAACACTTAATTAAATGATTTTATCATCGAGGTAGTTCGGAACGGCTAACTTCAGATCGTACTTATTTCGAACAAACTTTATATATCTAAGGATAATCGCTAGTAACCAATCTTTTCCACCCAATGGTTGTCTGGAAGAAATTGCTTTTAGCGATAAGACCGCCAATTGTACCTACTTACTACGTTTGTTTTGTATTTTGTTTCTTGTGTACAATAAAGAATAATCTATCTATCTATCTATCTAGTATGACGCAGGGAAGTGTAGGGACATCACCGCAAAAATAAAGTAGCATAGTGAGCTACAATCCTACATACCTAAACCTTATACCTAACATATATATATTTAAAAAGTTATTATATTAACTATTATGCATCGATAACAAAATAGTTGATTCTGTGAATCAAAATCCATTAATATCTTAACATAACACATACTTACATCCCATCACGCCTGTATTCCCCGAAGGGTTAGGCAGAGGTGTACTAATGTACACCCACATTTCGCCATGTAATAGAGGGCAAGCCTATTGCCATTAACCGGGCACAAATCCAGACTCCGGGCTGCTACTGAGAATTTCACAGAAAAACCCAATAACACTTTGCTCGACCTGGGGATCGAACCCAGGACCTCTAGCGTAGCAGTCGCGCTTAGGACCACTAGACTAATGAGGCAGTCTTATACGTGTACTAATAATATCCGTCTAAGAGAGGAAAGTCACAGGACAAACCACTTAAAATACTGCCAGGCCCTTTACTGGTATAAGTTTCAATAAAGATGAATTGATATTTCCTCTGTTCCAACGCGTTTGCTGATTGGGTTTTTCCATTTAGCAATACTGAGTAGCAGCTCGGAGTTTCGATTCGCGTGAGTTTAAAGGAATAGGCTCGCCCCTTGTTACATGAGACCGTGGGCGTACTTCTCTGCAAGCTTCGAGGAATACAGGCGTGGTATAGTATGTATACAGTATGTGTATTATTTTTAAAATTCTCTGAAGTATATATATACAAGGTGTTTACTTCATCGTTTACCAAGTCGAATTGGCCGAAAAAAGACACATCATTTGCTATCTCTTCAGGCCCGAGAGCAAGCGCGAAGCCCGTAGCATATTGTATTGATGATCCCCTTGATCTGCTAGGTACTGTAGATTCTCAGATTCTATTCTATTCTCGGAGATTTCCAGATTTGGATACACTGGCCCGTACCATTTGCTACTCCTGCTATATTAGTTAGTCCGCCACTGCCCAATAACCTAACTTTTTTTTTAAACGTGCATACTAAGTAGCAATGTGGGTCGCACATTACTAGTAATCTTGTTAACTCCTCGTACTAAGCTAAATGCTTGTATTATGTTGTTTTTATGTTGAACTATGATATAAACAACAATAAGAGATCGTGATCAACTTGCCGCATCAGGTCGCTTCCCACCGTCGGGCACGTGGCTGCAGAGGCGAGAGACTTCGCGCCGCGCATGCTGATTGGTCACCAGTCCACAAACAATGGGCCAGCAATGGCCTCCCTCGCAATACCGTGGCCTGCTGGCGCCAGTAATGAACCAGACTTCATACATGATGCAACGATGACTAATGCGCATGCGACGCGAATCCAAGCCGCAATATTATGATAATTGATTATTATGAACAGTGGCGTAGCGTGGACTAATGTAGACGTGGGCGAAGTCTTTCAGCGAGGCCCCTTTTCTATCGTTCCCAAGATCTATCCAATAAATCTATCTTACTAAACATGCTTTGACACAACAATGTTTTTCTTTCAACAAACCTACTCATGATAGTGAAAAAGTATAAATGGACGACTTATTGAAGATTGTTATTATCTATTTCTGGTACAGGAAAAACCGATTTGTTATTATAAGCCCCCGGTGAAGCCATCTTCACCGGGGGCTTATTATTACAAATAATGGCACAACAATGTTTTACAATTATTAGAAGTACAAAGTTTTACAATTAGTACAACAATTATTACAAGTAATTCCATAATTACTTCAGCACTGCTTAAAGTGGGAGGAGATCCTCTCATTCAGGAGCAGCAAAAAATCTTTAATTACATCATTCACTGCAGGAGAACTTAAAAGGCGTAGCTCGGGAGTGTGGTGGTTCTGTTTTTAAGAAGGGAGACAAAACTCTTCTTAAAAATTACAATACCATTTCTCTTTTAAGTCACATCTATAATTTGTTCTCTAATGTCATCATGAATCGTCTCGCTAGGAGACTTGACGAGTTTCAGCCTCCGGAACAGGCTGGGTTTCGCTCAGGGTACGGCACCATAGACCACATTCACACAGTGAGGCAGATTATTCAGAAGTCCGAAGAGTATAATGGGCCCCTGTGCCTAGCCTTTGTGGACTATGAGAAGGCCTTTGACTCTGTGGAAACCTGGGCTGTTTTGGAATTCTTACAGCGATGCCAAGTGGACTACTGTTATAACGAAGTGTTGAGAGTGGAAGACGAGTTCTCGAGTGGAGACTGCGACTCGGCAAACGTAGTATAAGACGCGCCCCGGCAAGATGTAGTGATGATTTGCGAAAGGTTGCTGGCAGAAGCGGATACGAAAAGCGGACGACAGGGTGAAATGGCGCACACTAGGGGAGACCTACGTCGAGCAGTGGAGTATGAACTACCATTATATTTCGAGTATTGATAATAAGTTGTTGTTTTAGAGATAAATGTATTTAATTTTCCTTATTATTCGCATTATTGTAGTCTTAACTTTCTTTGTACTATATAATATGTACATATAAACCTTCCTCTTGAATCATTCTATCTATAAAAAAAACCGCAACGAAATCCGTTGCATAGTTTTATAGATCTAAGCATACGATAGGGACAGTTTGACAGCGGGAAGCGACTTTGTTTTATATTATAATAGGTAGTGATAGTGATAATACATACCTAAAATGGTCAGAAACGAAAACATGTTTATCGTCGTTAGCTTTGACGTCATAAACAATATTAATTATTTTGAAAGCATTGATGAGTTAGTAGTTAATCAAATATCACGTATAGTTATGAACCTATTATCCTCTGAATCACTGAACGCTTTTCCAAACCGCAAACGCGAGCGTGCTTCGCGGTTAAAATATTAACGACGTACTTACCTATTAGATGTAGGTACTACAAAATAATGTAGGTAAGGTGTACTTTCATTATAACATACTATCACGACAGTATTTCCTGAAGGGTTAGGCAGAGGTGATCTAATGTACACCCACACTCCGCCGGTATGATTAGGTCCCATGTAATAGCGGGCGAGTCTATGGCCATTAATTGAGCACAAATCCAGCCTGCGTGCTGCTACTAAGAATTTCATAGAAAACCCTAATAACACTAGCCGAACTGGGGATCCAACCCAGGACCTCTAGTGTAGTGGTCGCGCTTAGGACCACTAGACTAATGAGGCAGTCTTCATTATACCTAGTACCTTCATTATAATAAACTAATAAGTACTGACTGTCATATAATCGCTCATTACAAATGACAAGGTTATTTTCCTTTTATCTATCATAAAAGGACGAAACTGACTTTTAAGTTAGTAACCCTCTAATACACGATCTATAGCACCTTTGTTATCAATTACACTTTCTTGTTATAACCTTCGCGTTTTCCTGCGCTGGCCATTTTCTTAATTGAATGCTTTTCAATTCTCACGAACGACACACTTGGGTGTCAATGTTAAGGCTACAAATATATCTACTTATTAGTTGGCCTGTTATAGCTTTAGTTTTCAATACTTAGGGTATTGAAAACTAAAGCTATAACAGGCCATCTTAATAAATAAATACCAATTTACTTGGAACGGAAGATTTTGGTAAGGCCCTTAACAAGTTAAGAGGCGTAAACGTTGAAAATAAGTACCTATGCAGGAACCGTAGCAAGCAGTGGTCTGTCATAGTTTCTGCCTACTTATCCCTCTGGGAAAAAAGTGCGAGTATATGTAAGGTATTCTACTACCTACTTTTTTCAAAATATTATAATTGTTGATATCGCGTCCATTCTCGTAGCGGCAACATTCTTGTGTCTAAACAAGTTATATTGCGTAGCGCTCGTAGCACGCCGTAGAATCTCGTAGCACGATTGCTACGAGATTTTGACCTACATTCTCTTGTAAGTTCACTAGAAGCTTGCTTGTGTTTTATTTCGTCCTTGAGGTTCATACCATATTTCAAGGATATGGGCTTTTATTTTTACAGCAAAGAACATAATAAAGCTATTCAAACTCTTTTTCTCGTCAAAGAGAATATACGTTATCATAAAACTTCAAACAAGAAAAAGTCACCAAAGTCAGGGCGCATAACTTTCAGTGTATTTTTGATATTTTCCTCCCCGAGTCCATCAGGACATGTGAAAGCCGGTAATCGTTGAGTTCGAGGCGCCGGCTGCGGCTCGATGATGGCCATGCGGTTGCTGCACGCGGTGGTGGCCGTGCTCACCGTGATCCTGTTATTCATCAGGCACAGATGCGCCATCGCCGGACCCTGTCCAGTAGGTATTACACATAACATAACATAACATACCATCACGCCTGTATTCCCCGAAGGGTTAGGCAGACGTGTACTTAATGTACACCCACAGTTCGCCGGTATGTTTAGGTCCCATGTAATAGGGGGCGAGCCTATTGCCATTTGCCAGGTATTACACACCAAGGTTTATAGGGCTATTCAATACTTGCAGTACCAGCGGTCACTAGTTCCTCAGTCCCAAGGCTGTGCAAGAGGGGTGGGGAACTCTCACTGTGGCGATTTAATTAAACATGAATTAAACATGAAGTGCATACCTTACAATTCCAGAAAGGCGTTTTACTTTTCATGCAGCATAAAATCCTGAATGAGTTCGGTACATTTTATCCATCCATAAAAACAAAGTCGGCTAATAATAATTGCGAATATTTATGTATATTCTTGATGACTGTGAATCCGCTTTATCCTTGTCATAACAAAAGATAAATTATAAGTAGGTATTTGTATGAGGATAGTACGTCGTCGCGTCGCGTCGGTCCTTTAACACATTCATTCGTTATTCATGGGTCGTCGAATATTTACAGAAGAAAGAATGAAGGTAGGTACTGGCAGACGGTAATAAAATTCCGGAGGTCTTCAAGTTCACATTACTGTTTATTTTAATTAACAATTAATGTATACAGTACGGAACTCTCGAAACGCTAGTCTCGTTCGTATTCTCTTGCATAGTTAACCGAAGAAGTAATGGTTTGCTATGGTTTTGCGGACATCAACACGAGCCAGAGTGCCTTTTTAGGTATTATCTGGTATCTGTAATCAGATGCAGAAGCCATTTAAGTGCAGCGGTTAAGACCTTTCGCTCGACCACTATTCGTTACCGAGCTGTGGCACCATTACAATACACGGTACCATATCCGATTTCTTTATAAAATCCGTTATAATAATTGTCAATATTTTTTTCTGAAATATCTATCATTTTGTTTTTATTGTGTAGAATCTTGTTTTGCTCGTATTAATCAATTTTGTTTCGACCCATTGAATGTGATATGTCAGTATTTTAGCAGGATGCACCGATCACCGATTGTGTCCTAACGATGGCATACGAGATTAAACAGCCTCAACGGTCATATTGTTAAACAGGTTTTGTAAAACTTTCTTTCTTTTTTTAATAAGCAGAGCAAGCGGCATAGGTGCCCAGTATGCCCCCGCTCGTTCGGCGACTCGTCGCTGACAGACGTGCAGCTGCTGCCCGAGGACTGCCTGGTGTGCGCGCGCGCCGCTTGCTTCTACGAGGAGTGCGGCCAGCCCAAGTACAAGCGCGACCCCGACATCCGCGTCGACAACGAGAACATCGGACAACACCCACACGATTAGGAACTGTCTATAAATATAACTTCTACATTAAATACTAGTACATAATATATTGAGTCATATTACTGAAAAATAGTGGCAAAATTGTATCGTGTTGTATAATAATGTAAATAAAAATTGCAAGATACATATAACTGTTTCTGTCTACACTTTTGCGAAGTTAACTTGCGGAATACAACTGACAGTGAATGGACTTCTGCCAAGCGAGCGTGTCTCCGACGATTATGATGATGAAATTAGTATCGAACGAACCTACTTCTTTTTACAAGCGTAGATATGTAATTGCTGCCGTCTTGTTTTCAGTGTATCCCTTTTTTATAGAGAACTTTGAGGCACTTATCGGTGGCCACGCTAAAGATTATGCATTATTAGGTATTGTATTTTTATTTTATAGAGCTTACGAAATAATTATTTTAGCCCAGCCCCCTACAGTCGTTATATCTCTTATGATATTCTGTTTGAGTAATAAAAATAACGGTAAATATGCGTAATTTATGGAGTACATTCGATCTGTAGGAACACAATATCAGTCCACTTTGTAGAAGTCGTGGTATGGAAGCATGAGACTAACCTAGTGCCTCTAACTGCTTGTAAAAGGAAGTACATTTCGATTGATAAACATTTCATCATCATAATCGATGGGGCCTAACGGATGTGTGAATGGCTGAAAAAAGCCCTTCGGCTTTCCCACACGGCCACATCGGGCCACAGAGCCCTATCTTCATCGGGTTCTGTGGCGTTCACTAGGAGTGGACGAGTAAATATTAGGCTGATGATGATGATGACGAATAACTATGGTAGGGACCTACTGTTAGTTTTTTATCGAAGATACAGACTTGAAAACTACTTGACTACTGATTATCGCTATAAAGAGAACAAAGAGAAGCGCCTGTTGAGGACAATATTTTATTTAAGTAGGTATCTAATAGATTAAAATGATATCTCGTCAAAGTAGGGTAGTAGGGTTTTGAGTAGTATTGGTGGGACCTCAAACAAAATAAACAGAGCTATGTCTTATGAAGTGTCTCGGCACACCTGCATGAATAGAATATCCACGTACAAGTAACAGTTCCATACTGTTGCGTTTTGTTCGATGAGCGTGGAGCGCTGAAGGCCACTTTTCCTCTCTGCGTCCTTCATTATATATTTTTCTTTTCCCTGCCCTTTCATTATGTGTGTGGGACAGGTCGACTCGTCCTTTACCGAACATTAATAATTAAATTGGCTCGGTGACTATAATTATAATATTACTTAGGTATCTACTTTTAAGAAAATTGGCAATTTATACTAAAAGAATTGTATTAAACTAACAAAAATATAAATCTTCAAAGAATTAAGAACACTGTCGGGTTGGCGAGCCGTAGGCCCGTCTCCTGGCTGGCACCATGAGATACTTAACATTCTTCTTGTAGTAGGGACAGGCCGGCTCGTCGCAGCCGAGCACGTCAGCCTCTCGCACCACGGGTACCCCTCTCTGCAACAAGTCGTCCCCTAGTATCAGCCGCCGCGCACACGCCAGTAGGCATGGCCCGCACACAGCCACTGCACACAATGCTGCTAAAAATTCTAACAAAAACATTACAGCCTCAGACCACATGTCTATAGCGATAATATGCTTGGTGTTCCATAAGTCTTTAAATATTTAATACATTAAATTATTATGTTATTTAGTAACTGAATTATGTGCACAAAACTAATAATTAAAAATAATTTATAACAAAATACACAGTTATTAAAGTATCAACGTCATATTTATTTATTTTTCTTTTGAACTAAGAATTATTTTAGCAAAGAGTACATACCTATAATAACTATTTACTATTTTAGCTAGAAGAAACTTTAGAAACTTTTTATGATATTTATTATTTATTAGGCTCCTGGACCTAATAAATAATCATAAAAAGTATCTAATTTGAACGGGAACTCATTTTTGGTAGGCGCCACACGTTAGTATAGGAAAATATGCGGTGTTGATTTCCTTTTTACAAGTGCATTATTTTATAGGACTGTTATTATATTATTAAGTGGAAACAAATATGTACTGAACTTTGCAAGTTTAATTTGGAAACTCCATGAATCGGTTTTTAGTGAATAGGCAATTGTTGACATACTACTAAAAATACTACTTGCAACATTGTAATTTCTGCTGTGTGTCAAAGTCTCATGATCTGTCAGCAGACATGCTCATGTTTGACAGTTATCTCTGATTGACATTTCATTGTAACTATGGGTCGGTTTGGGATGTACCGGAGCTTTACAAAAATCTTTAATTTCATTTTTTTATGAGTGAATTAACATTAACACATGTAAAAGTATTTAATAAACATATCAGTGTGAATTATTATCTGTGTAAAATATTTTTTTGTGATTCTCCGGTTAGTGAGAACGGTAAAATGTCTTCGAGGATAGCGGTGTGGTGAGTTTCGCAGTAAACATTGGAATATTAATTTACGTATTGTGCTAAAGAATAATAAACACACAAAAGGCAAGGATCTCGGCTTATCACGTATCAGTGAGGCAACAACTTACAACGTTATTAGCATGCATGTTAATGTACCTATGCATTGCTATCAGATAATTTCTCTGGATATGCATGAGCTGTGTTGAAATAGGTTTTTGAAGAGACAGCAATAATAATCTATTTTAAGGAATTTTTGTATCGGTCATTAAAAGTATAACAAATAAAACTGATGTATGGAAAAATACTTGGTTTTTTTTAATACCTAAACAATAATATGATAGCACTACTTAAAAAGAAAGTACAAAATAAATAAAATAAAATTAAGTAAATTCAAATATAATTAAAAATTTAAGTAAGGTGTTATGTTAAGTAATTAAATTTGTTAGCCATGAAAATAGTGGCTGGTTCTGCCCCTAAGGACACTCTCTGACCGGTTTTTGTATATAAAATATAATTTTACTTAGTACCTACCTGTAAGATTTGTTGGAGTTGTCTGGCAAAATTATAACAAAATAAAACTTGATTCAGTAATTACTCAATTATCAAGTTTGAATGCTGAAATACTTTATTCCAAAATATTATTTGGTTGTAGCAAGAATCTGAATGTCAATCATCATTGACCCGCTGTTTGTTAAATTGGAAATAATTTCTGTCCCTCAGGTTTGTGGTGGTGATGTGTGTGGTGGTGATGTGGCTCATCTCCCACATGTACCACTTGCTCCTCGATGCTTATGAGCAGTCTGCAACACTCAGTGACATTGAATACACATGGTTAGATTTTCATATTAACTTTTTGTTAGTTAAGATAATTTGGTGTCTCTTTAAAATGTGTTATGATTGATATTACCTTACCTGTTTTCTGACACACTTATCTATATCAGTATCTATCTTATTACAAAAGAGCACAAATCTTGCAAAAAAGATAACATTTTATAATGTGCCCCATGTGCTTATTCTTTTATTGAAGACATTCAAATTAATACACCTTTTTGTAATGACCTAGATCCACAGTGGGCAATATTATTAAAATATTGGCTAAATAAATAATGGCTCTCAAAAACTGTAGGTATGTATGGAAGACTTGGAAGAGCTGACCTTGGCATAAATACAGTGGAGAGCACATCAAGTTACCACAAAACATAAAATTTTCTCAGTTGGTTTTAAAACTTATTAAGGTTTAAAATTATTTGGAGAAATTTGTCAGTTTTGTAAATCTGAAACTTACCACTATGCATGAAGAGTTTAGCCACTATGTAACCAAGACCACTGCCGGTGACAACAAATTTCTTCTCCACATTCTGCGTCTTTTAGGTGATGTCAGTGACATGAAATCATTATTATCATAAAAAAAAAAAAAATTTAGCCCCAACAATGTATGTTGTTTCCACTTTGGTTTTCTATATTTTTGTTAATAACTTTTTTATTTTCAGGGTTTTCCACCTGTTGCTGAACCTAGTGGGCTACTCAACAGTGCTATTGCCCATGTTTCTATTGTACAAATATTTAGACAAAATCAACTACTTTGATAAGATAAGTGAGTGTTTGACAAGCTTATATTAGTGCTATAATGCCTGGTTTATCTCACTCATTAGTTCTGCTCTGAATGTGTTTTTTAATTAATTTGTGCATGCAGCAAAATTTTTTATTTGTCATTTTTGTCGTTTTTTTTCGACTTTGGAATGTCAGGACAAATCAGAGTGAACATTCTCCACTTATAATTCAGCTGGAAAGCTACTTATTAGACAACACAATATTAATATAATTGTCTCGCCCACAGTTCTAAAATACATAAAAGTAAGGGGAACATATTTTTGAACTGTAGGTAAAGTAATATTGTATTCAAACATCCTACAATATAAGTAGAAAACACCTAATGATGGAATGATAACTGTTTCACACATTTTTGTAATAATAACGTATGTTACTATGTAGGTCACTGTAATAGACAGATGCGCAGGAAGTAACTGTAATTTGAGACAAGCCAGCACAAATTGCTGAGGCGCCTACAAATAATTGTTTACAATTTATTGATGACTTAAATTTGCGAAGATACTTACTGATTAAAATTCCTTAACTTTGGCTTCTTTAGCCAAACAACAGAATTAAATGTTATAGATTTTATATAAAGAATAAGAAGTAAAGCAATCCGAAATAACAATAAGGACTAAGTACTTTATTTAACAGAGTATTGCATCAACCACCTTACAATTATTGTATGCAGATCGCACTCAAATCGGAAAGCTGTGTAGTCAAATTGTACTCAACTTCATGGATCCTATCGCTACCATCTCGTTGGTGGTCACGAAACCAGAAGGGTTGCTCGACCATCTCGAAGTGGAACTGTGATTCCAACAGAGTGCTATTGTCAGCACTGATAATTGATTGTAACGTTGACGATATCGTACAGTTTGCGCGTCAAACCTGCAGCCCATGACTACCGTAGACTAGTCTTCTATTAGCAAAACCCATTTGTACACCTGCTGCAAATGGCTTTTAAGACAACCATAAAAAAAGAAGACTTCAATAATAAGTTCGCTTCGACTTTTATTCTAGCTATAGCTTTTGTTAATTTTTCAGCAACGAACATACAAAAATTGATAATAACAGAAAAATGGCGCTGGTAAAATTTATAAGGTTTATGTGACTGTTTTTTACCTCTATGTATTTACCGAAATAATATTTTTTAATACAAATACAGTGCCAACGTAAGCATACATTTGTAGATAACTCCGGGTACACGTGGCGCATACTGGACGCATTCTTCGGCGAGCCGGGCGAGCGCCTGCCGGACGCCGCCAAGCCGCGCAAGGAGGAGAACAGCGCTCGGGAGGGCGCCGAGCTCGCCTTCTGCTTCACGGGGCTCATGGCCGCCTACCTCGTGTGGGGGCTGCTGCAGGAGAAGATCATGACGCAGGTCGGATACTGCAGCCGGTCTAGCTTGCCCCAACGTCTTCTGCGTATAGTGTATCCTAAATACTCTGTGACAAGTCTAACTGCCTGTGACCGAATAATTGCTAAGCACTATTCCTACATTGTTGTCTTACTTTATTTGATTTCGATGTTGTACACACGGCTACAAGTCAACATATACAAATCCAGTTTTGAGTTGATCTAGGATTGTATAGGCTTCCATATTATAAGAGGCCAGCGTAAACTGGATTTATATAGCTTGACATGTGCTGTACGCACGTCTCTCAGCTTTTCCTCTCAACGCTCAATTTGAACTTAATATTGATAAATTATCTCTAAGTACGTCCAACAATGTTTGGTAGCAGTGTCACCGTCGCGACAGGGCTCGGCTGCTTATTTTAGTTTTCGAAAGGTTTCTTATAATTAAGTCTTTGTCTTTTCCTTTGCCCGTGTCTTTTCGCGCCTGGGGGAGAGGTTATTGCCATTAGTTGGATGTAACTTAACAAGGTGACGACCTAATCCCATAACAAACTAATTTTTTTTCTCGTGAAGATAATTTTGTATGTAATCAAATAAATTGAATAATAGAATTCAATAAATACATTTTCCAACTAAACTTCGAAATAAAACATTTAAAAGTCATAGCATCATAAAAAATCTGAGAATAATTTAAAAGAATTAAATAATATATTTTTTTGTGTCGGTATCAAATGGTTTAGGTTTCATTTTTGTATTGTTATATTTTTATAACGCGTTAGGTTGTCTAGGTTTAATACGAAATTAAAATTTTAATGATGGTAATTAAAATTCTATGTAATGGTAGTTCTTCTATTGTTAAAATGCCATTGAAATAATTCTCATATTTTATTTGATCGTTTAATATTTTAATTAACAGTATTTTTTGTTTTACAAACTAACCTTGATACCTACTTTAGCACCTCGAATTTCAGCTGAATTGAAACGAATATCATTTTTTAGAAAATCTGTTATCATAAATAAATATCCACATCAGGTATTTTATTGGAATTAACCTTTATAATCAATAACATAATCACATAACTAAATAAAATTACCTGATATATTTTTTACTTAATTTTGGATATATGTAGTCAGTTTACTTGTAGAAGCTGTTTACTTTGCGCGGGAAAAAATAATTTTCAATCAACGTACATCCCTTTGATCAATCTCATTGCATACATACATCACGCCTTTATCCCATAGGGGTAGGCAGAAACTACAGAACGCCATCTGCTACGAATCTCATTGATCATCCTCATATCTCTGTACATCTGGCTCGCCAATTTTTTTATCTCTATTGATCCAGGGAGATTTTTCCCGGGTAATCATCGTAAAATCATTAAAATGATGACGTCACAAACATGGCAACCAATCATGGCATTCATGGCGCGTTCGTTTAAAAATTATAATTTTTTTATCAATTATCTATTGTTTATAATTAATCGAGAAAAACAATTTAAGTTTCGCCACGACTATTTACGTAATTTATGTTGAAGTTTTAAAATACATACTTAATTATTTTTTTTAAAACCCATTTTAAACCTGAACCGTAGTCGCATCGTCGCAAACGTAACGAAAGTCAAACATATTGGTCGCGAATTGTTGCAGAGCTACGTGATGCCGGACGGCAGCATGACGAAGTTCAATGACTCGCAGTTCCTGGTGTTCGTGAACCGTCTGACGGCGCTGCTGGTGGCGGCGGCGCGCCTGCTCTGCACGCGCTCGTCGCTGGCGCCGGCGCCGCTCTACAAGTTCTCGTACTGCTCGCTCACCAACGTCGTCAGCGCCTGGTGCCAATACGAGGCCTTGAAGTACGTCAGCTTCCCCACGCAGGTACATACCTACGCTATATGAAGTTTATCCACACTTAGATGTTCGATTCTTAGGTTATTCACAGACTTAACTGTCCAGGTGTTGTCGAAGTCATGCAAGGTGATACCGGTGATGCTGATGGGCAAGCTGGTGTCGCGCAACAAGTACGAGCCGTACGAATACGTCACCGCCGTGCTCATCTCTGTGGGAATGGTTATGTTCATGTTTGGCAGCCACGACGATAATATGGGTGAGCACGGACAAAGATTCCAGTATAAGCTGACCTTCTCGTACACTTAGAGGTAGGTTAGCTTATTCTGGATATGTATCCAACGTCGTATAGCCATGTGTATAGTTATTATATGGTTAACTATTAAGGTTGTGTGCAGTGTCGAGTGCGATGACGTTGTCGGGCGTGGCGCTGCTGGCGCTGTACATGGTGTGCGACAGCTTCACGTCGTCGTGGCAGGGCGCGGTGTTCGCGCGCTACCACGTGGGCGCGCTGCACATGCTGTGCGCCGTGAACGGCTTCTCGTGCGCGCTCACCGCCGCCGCGCATGCGCACCACGCGCCGCCGCTCAGCTTGTTGCACGTATGTACCAGTGCTACAGCCTCACGTCGTCGTGGCAGGGCGCGGTGTTCGCGCGCTTCGCAATCACTCACTCACATTCACTCACACTCCTATACTAACTCAATCTTATTCACTCGCGCACTCACTAACTCACAATCATTCAAACACTCACCCACTTACATTCACTCACTCTCACTCACTCAGTCTCATTAACTCTCACTCACACTATTTATGTATGTCAAAAATAAACTAAACTATTTCACACTCACTCAATCGCTCTCTCACACAGTTTCTCGCTCACTCACCGAGTGTCACTCACTCTCACCATCACAAAATCAGACTCACTCACACACTAACTCAAACTCAATCACACTCATTTCACACACACACTCACACCTACAGTAATTCAGTCAAGGTCGCTCACGCACACACCATTACTCATACTTATTTACTCTCACTCAATCACACTTGATCACTCAATCACACTCATAGAGTCACTAGCTCACATTCAATCACACTCTTACACTTACTCACTTACTACCACTCACTCACAATTACTCATTATATCACTTTTTCTGGCTCACACTCACTAACTCATTCTGTCACTCGCTCACTGACATTCACTCAGTATCACTCACTAACTCTCACTTAGGCAATCATTCACATTCACTCACACTCGCTCACTCAGACTTACTCAGTATCATTCACTAACTCTCACTCAGTCAATCATTAACATTCACTCACACTCCTACACTATGTCATTTTCACTCACTCTTACACTAACTCAATAATTCTCACTCACGCACTCACACTGACACTGACACTCACTCACTCACTCTCACTCAGAGACATTTGCTCACTCACTCGCTAACTCACACTCACTAACTCACAATCACTGACTCAATTCCCTGGTTTTGTACGGAATGTTAATGATTTCATCGAATGAAATAGAATAGAAGAATAGGTTTGCCAGAAACATGGTACATAAAAGGATATAATTTAAAACATTTAGTTCAGCAAGTTTCGCCGGCACAGCGGCATGGAAATATAATATAATAATAAAAAAGTTATTACGAGTATACATATAACCGGCACGATAAATTAATGGACACAATACAAAACATGTTAACTGTAGATTAGTGCCTATACCCTGATGCAAGGTATAGGCACTAATCTATCTAATATGTATAAAATTTACATAATTTTTTTGAAAGAACTCATTCAGAGAATAAAAGCCTTCATACAACAACCACTTTTTTAATTCAGCACATTTTTTTTAAGGGGTAGTTTAGTAATAGCTTTCGGCAAGGCATTATAATATTAATGGAGCCATGCAAATGCAACTTCGCCGATAAAGTTCTAACTTAGGCACAGGCACAGTACCTCAAAGTTCATGTGCGTAGCTTTTCTTTTATTTGTGTTGTCTTTCAGTTCAAACAGTGCAAGATTTGACCTTAACAATGTAGCTGCTTCGTAAATGTACACACAAGGCACAGTGAAAAGCTTATGCGTTTTGAATATTGGTTTGCATGAACTAGACCAGTCCATATTAAATATTGCTCGCAAACATTTTTTTTGTGCAATAAAGACTCTTGAAACTGCAGAAGAGTTTCCCCATACGATTATACCATACCGAATTACAGAACAAATTAATGTTCGCATGATATACTGTTAGGGCTGTTTGCCTCGATGAGATATCCTTCACTTTTCTAAGAGCAAATATAATTTGGTTAATTTTCTTGCAAATAATGTCAAATGCTCATCTCATCGAGTCTCGCATTAGCTGCGCTTTGATGAAGACGTGTTGCTGACCGCTATATTTTTATAACTCGTGTAGCGCGGCGTAAGCCGTTGCGCGTAATTATTTTAGCGCCATGAATCCACAACTTGTGGCGAACGAATTTCTCGCGTTCCTGCAGCAGAAGATGGATATGATGGATGAGGTGTCCGCAATCCAGATCTGCCCCTCGAACTTCAGTGAGGATGATATCGCCGCTTCCAAGCTCCTTGTTTACACGCTGTTAAACAAGACAGACAAAATGGTGTCCCGCAGGCGTGATGGGACCAAGAAAAGCGTTCACGACATCATAACGCTGCTTAAGGAGACCGACCTTGACGACGTGCCGACGTTTGTGGCGAAGGATTTGCACAAACTTCCTCCAGTCACCTTCGACAACGTCGATGTAACCAGCCTAATGAAAGACATAGTTTTTCTGAAGGCAAGTCGATGTGCCGGATGGATGGATTTCTGGATGTGCAGAAAAGGTTAGATGCATCCCAAAATACTGACGCCGATTTGCGCAATGAACTTGTACAGTTGCGTTGGTTGAGACGGTTGCAGTAACTGGGAACATCGAGTGCATCGAACATCAACACGCGTCGCGGAGCGGGCCTCGACCTGTTGGGGGCAAGCTTCAAGTCAGCAGTTTTGTCGTCGCCGCCACCGACGAACGCTGAGCCTGCAGAGTGTGCACCGTGCGCGCCCTGAAAAGGAGGAAGTGCTGTCAGCGAACTAACAAGAACCGATGCGGCACGGCTCCTGTGGAGCCCACGCCCACCATACGCGCCGCGTTGCCGAACACTTCGGTGTATATTTCCCGCCTACACTACAACACTAAGGTGGAGTGAAACCAATCAAATCATTCCTTTCGAAAATACAGACCTGCGATTTAAAATATTATACCAAAACATACAGAGTTTATATAATAAACAACATATCTTAGAAGCCTTCATAGTTCAGAAACCAATCTACAAAGCAATATGCTTATCCGAATCCTGGCTGTCACCTGAAAAAATAAATACAATACAAATCTCGGGCTATAAATTTGCATCTTCTTACTCTCGGATCAACCGGACAGGCGGCGGCGTGTGCATCTTGCTGCAAGAAGAAATCAACCACAAAGAAATAAAAGAGATATCGGACATGTCTATAGAGTATGTTTTAGAAGTGTGTGCGTGTGAACTACCTAATGAAAATATAATGTTAATAACCATGTACTGGAATAGAAGAGAGGAAGAGGTATTTAAAAAGCAACTTAACCTAATTTTAAAATACATAAACCACAAATATTCAAAAATAAATATAATTTTAGGTGGGGATTTCAATATTAATATATTAGACAATAACTTGAAAACTAACAAATTTCTACATCTCATGGCAGAATACAGATTCACACAACATATAAAACACCCCACACGTATTTCACAAACTACTTCAACGTGCTTGGACTTAATATTTGTCAATTTTTGTGATAAAAAAATATACACAACAGTAGAAGAACTAGGCTTTTCGGATCATTGCGGGACAGTTATCCACTTGGAAACACCCCAACAAATTAAACAAACAATTGGACCATAAAGAAAAGAATATATAACGAAATAAACATGCAAAAATTTAAATCTAATCTTAACACCATAAATTGGCATGATATCTTTTTAAAACATCAAAATATAAGTGAAAATTACAACATATTTAATGATTTACTATATAAAATTTTAAACGAGTGTATGCCTGTACGAAAAATAATAATTAAACCGCAAAACAAAAATTACTGGTTATCATTAGGAATCAAACTATCTTGCAAAAATAAAAGACTTCTAAAAATACTCTCGCTAAAAGCAAACAATCCAATAATCACAAAATACTATAAATCTTATGAAAAAATATTAAAAAAGACCGTAGTTACAGCAAAAAAACTATATTATAAGAACAAAATAATAAAATCAGAAAATAAAGTAAAAACCATGTGGAATATTATAAATGAGCGCACGAACAAAATATTAAAAAAAGATAAAGATAACATTAAATTAAATATAAATAACAATCTCACGACAAATTCTAAACAAATAGCTAACTATTTTAATAACTTTTTTGCATCAATCGGAGAGACGACCACCAACATACCTTGTAAAAAACCTAACACTGTCCATGTGGACCCCACCGAAAATACAATGTTTCTAAGCCCAATCCAACCTCGTGAAGTAAACACATTATTAAAAAAATTAAAAAACAAAAAAAGCCATGGGATAGATGAGCTGCCTCCTTCCCTATTCAGATACTGCGCTGACGAATTGACCACACCTTTTTATATGCTAATCAACCAATCATTTGAGGAGGGCGTTTTCCCTGACTTATTAAAACACGCTTTAATAAAACCAATACACAAAAAAGGCTCAAAAACAAATGTGAATAACTATCGCCCCATTGCCCTTTTACCCACTGCCTCAAAAATCTTTGAAAAAGCCATGACCAACCGAATATATTCATTTTGCGAAAAATATAAAATATTTGATAATTGCCAAAACGGTTTCCGCAAGAACAGATCTACAACCTTAGCAGTATACAACTATATCCAAGAAGCCCTGAATATTATAAACAAGAAACAGTATGCAATAGGCATTTTATTAGATATGACCAAAGCCTATGATAAAGTGCAATTTAGAATATTACTAGATAAATTATATGAAATAGGTATACGCGGAAAAGCTCATGAATGGCTGAAATCATATTTAACGGGTAGACAACAACAAGTAGAGTTAGAATTTTTCAATAAAAAAACTAATGAAATAGAAAAGATCAGATCTGAAACAAAGGACATAAACGCCTCAATTCCTCAGGGCAGTGTGATAGGATGCCTATTATTCCTTGTTTATATCAACGATCTGCCTAAAACCATAGACGGACCATGCGTCTTATTTGCGGATGACATTTCCTTACTTGTTCCATGTAAAACCAATCTTAATCTAAACGAAAATATAAATACTATCCTCACCAAAACAGTAGACTGGATGAATGAACATAACCTTGAAGTAAATTTTACAAAAACTAAATTAATATCTTTTCACCCTCGCCAAAAACCACAACTAAATATCAATTTTATCTTCAAAGGGCAAAACTTGGAAGTTGTAAACGATTTCACTTTGCTTGGATTAACAATAGACTCACATATAAATTGGAAACCACATATAAAAAAAGTTAGAGCAAAACTATCTAAATTTTCATATGCCTCACGCGAAGTCAAAATAACAACAGATTTACCAACAGCACTCGTCACCTACTACACCTATGCCTACTCTTGGCTCAGCTACGGTGTGATATTATGGGGTAATAGCACAGATGCACCAACTATCTTCACCCTACAGAAAAAACTAATAAGAATTCTAGTAAACATAGAAGAAATGGACACTTGTAAACCGCATTTTCAAAAACAAAAAATATTGACCCTCCCTTGTATATATATTTTAGAAATGTGTAAATTCGTCCGTAAACACCCTGAATTTTACAGTAAACGTGAAAATAAACAAACCAAAATTATACTCCGACACAAAAATAGATTAAATCTGCCAATCTCTCGTTTAGAAATGCACTCCTCAGGTCCCTTCGTCATGTCTATAAAAATATACAATAAATTACCAGACATAATAAAAAAAGAAAATAAATTTCATATATTTGTTAATAAAATAAAACAATTTCTGTTAAAAAAAAGCTACTACAGCGTAAAAGAATATCTTGATGATAAATTAGAAATAATATAAAGATATAATTATCTTATATAATATATACTAATGTCAGATAATAAACTAATAAATGCCACTTAAATATAATATAATTACACCTAAATGATATTAAAATAATAATAAAAATACAAATAACAAATTCAATTCAAAAAAATATAAAATAGATAGAAACATTTTAATAAAATAAGCATAAAAATTTACACTACAATTACAAATAATAAAAATACAATTTAATAAAAATAATACAATGACTTAAATATATGAAGAGTATAAAATTAAATAAAATCAAAAAATATAATACAATACGAAAACACCATATTATACTATGGGAAAATTAAAATAAAACAATTCTTAATTATATAAATTATTATCAGTTCCTTCCTCTCTCCTACCTAATCTGCTGTGCCCGACAGGGTCCATAATTGTTCCAATAGATAAGTTGACCACCTGTATACCTACATTATGGAACGTAATAAAGAATTGAATTGAATTGAATTGAGGACATCGTGGAGTACGTGCGCCAAAGGCCCAATGGATCGCCGAGAGTGCAGCTACTAGAATCGCGCCGCAACGTCAATTTTAAGGCCTTTGTAGTGCAAATACCTACTAGTTTTCTGCACCTCGTCATGAAAGAGGACCTTTGGCCGCAACGAGTGGTGTTCCGTCGCTTCCGCGGACAAGTACCACCAGATCTCACAGTGACGTAGTGCTAGTGAAGTTTTTTACTAACATAGTTTTAAGTTATATACAAACTAAACACTGTTTATAATATATATGTATGTTAGTTTGTAAGGTATATATCTATGGGCCAAAGTAGCCTGATAATAAATAATTTATTATTATTATCAAGATATAGGAGGAACAGTATTGGTCCTAAAATGCTACCCTGAGGTACACCAAACCTGTTGATTCTCGGTTCCGAATCAAAATGTTCCAGTGTATTTCCTAATGCGTTGAGTTTTGTTATTCTCGTTATCTGCTTCCTGTTACTTAAATATGATTGAAACCGTATCTTTCCATTTTTTTTGGAAGTAAACCATGATCGACAAGATCAAATGCCTTGCTTAAATCTAAA
Organism: Subacronicta megacephala; assembly: GCA_958496365.1. Lineage (NCBI taxonomy): Eukaryota > Metazoa > Arthropoda > Insecta > Lepidoptera > Noctuidae > Subacronicta > Subacronicta megacephala. The sequence continues at coordinate 150,552 of OY292533.1, forward strand.
AATAATGCACAAGTCCGTATTCTACTATTTAGATTGGTCATAACTGTCATCGTATTTCTTAGCACCCAGTGTTCGCGGCGGACTGCATAGTGTTGTCAGTGAGCTCAGCGGTAGGGCAGTTGCTCATCTACCGCACCATCGCGAGGTTCGGAGCCGTCGTCTTTACCATCATCATGACTCTCAGACAGGTACGAAAATTTTCAAATTTTCAAATTTCTTAGTCACAATGTTTTAAGAATAGACCAGTTAGAAAAGCAACCGATGACAAGTTTACAACTCTTTCGGAATCCATAGATGTGTAAAGAATTCATATGTCATTTATAAATTGGCGGCAATTAAAATGGATGTTTCCATTCGAAGATTTGCCGACAAAAGTAAAGAAGGGCAAAAGTCTGAATTTTTGTTAAATATATAGGTACCTATAGTTAGAAATCATAACAAGGCGTGGTTTTTTTTATTGATTTGATATGGCCCTAGGCCAAAGTAACAATTTACAGAGGCAGGATTACATTAGGGCAAACACAATAATTTACACGTTATGATCGGACAGAGATTCGACGTCACTATCACAATTACTTACTTACTAGCGACCAGCACATGTCCGTCCTCTCCGAGCTCCCGAGCAAAAGTGAGTGAGTTGATGTATCGGTTTGTCTTTTATACCAAACCGACGCGTGTCACTTTTAGAATAGGCGGGTATTCCTAAAAACTTCATCAATTTCCTAACACTATGTAATAAGACGCGTGAATTAACAACTAATTTGGTAATTTTATGTGCTTATTTTATGTGTTTTCCTGTAGGTCAATGTGAAATGCACCAACGTAATTTGATGGCAATGGGCCCACTCTGCTTTTTGAGTTCGAAATCGAATTATTCGACTTGAAGTATCCAAATTAATGTTGATTCAAATCGTGATTGGAATTGCAACTAGCAACTTGCGTGCTTGCAAACCTAACCTTGCTAAAAAGTCATATTTTTTTGTTTAAGTTGGTACAAATTTTAAATGTGTCGATTTCAAATGTCTTGTTCGATCGGCCCGTTACTTTCTTACAATTGTGTCCCGAGCTCCGAACATTGTTTTGTACTCAGCTCGAGCTCACTCACCCGTCTGTACAAAAGATTTCGGTGAGATGATCTATCCAAAGAGTGACGGCCGCAGGTCGACTGGTTGGCGCGGTATTTAGTTAGCTTAAGGGTTATTTGTGCATCAGGCGGTGTCGATCCTGCTGTCGTGCCTGGTGTACGGGCACCGCACGTCGCGGGCGGGCGCGCTGGGCGTGGCGCTGGTGTTCACAGCCGTGCTGCTGCGCATGTACTGCCGCCAGCGCCTGCGCGCGCGCCGCCCCGCGCCGCTCTAGCCGCCTCCACCGCGCTCTGACGTCACCACCCGCTGGGCGTGGCGCTGGTGTTCACAGCCGTGCTGCTGCGCATGTACTGCCGCCAGCGCCTGCGCGCGCGCCGCCCCGCGCCGCTCTAGCCGCCTCCACCGCGCTCTGACGTCACCACCCGCTGGGCGTGGCGCTGGTGTTCACAGCCGTGCTGCTGCGCATGTACTGCCGCCAGCGCCTGCGCGCGCGCCGCCCCGCGCCGCTCTAGCCGCCTCCACCGCGCTCTGACGTCACCACCCGCTGGGCGTGGCGCTGGTGTTCACAGCCGTGCTGCTGCGCATGTACTGCCGCCAGCGCCTGCGCGCGCGCCGCCCCGCGCCGCTCTAGCCGCCTCCACCGCGCTCTGACGTCACCACCCGCTGGGCGTGGCGCTGGTGTTCACAGCCGTGCTGCTGCGCATGTACTGCCGCCAGCGCCTGCGCGCGCGCCGCCCCGCGCCGCTCTAGCCGCCTCCACCGCGCTCTGACGTCACCACCCGCTGGGCGTGGCGCTGGTGTTCACAGCCGTGCTGCTGCGCATGTACTGCCGCCAGCGCCTGCGCGCGCGCCGCCCCGCGCCGCTCTAGCCGCCTCCACCGCGCTCTGACGTCACCACCCGCTGGGCGTGGCGCTGGTGTTCACAGCCGTGCTGCTGCGCATGTACTGCCGCCAGCGCCTGCGCGCGCGCCGCCCCGCGCCGCTCTAGCCGCCTCCACCGCGCTCTGACGTCACCACCCGCTGGGCGTGGCGCTGGTGTTCACAGCCGTGCTGCTGCGCATGTACTGCCGCCAGCGCCTGCGCGCGCGCCGCCCCGCGCCGCTCTAGCCGCCTCCACCGCGCTCTGACGTCACCACCCGCTGGGCGTGGCGCTGGTGTTCACAGCCGTGCTGCTGCGCATGTACTGCCGCCAGCGCCTGCGCGCGCGCCGCCCCGCGCCGCTCTAGCCGCCTCCACCGCGCTCTGACGTCACCACCCGCTGGGCGTGGCGCTGGTGTTCACAGCCGTGCTGCTGCGCATGTACTGCCGCCAGCGCCTGCGCGCGCGCCGCCCCGCGCCGCTCTAGCCGCCTCCACCGCGCTCTGACGTCACCACCCGCTGGGCGTGGCGCTGGTGTTCACAGCCGTGCTGCTGCGCATGTACTGCCGCCAGCGCCTGCGCGCGCGCCGCCCCGCGCCGCTCTAGCCGCCTCCACCGCGCTCTGACGTCACCACCCGCTGGGCGTGGTGAGGCGTGGCGCTCTGACGTCACCAACTAAACGTATTAAGGAATAGAGCGCACATCCGCCATTTTACGTGGCATGTCACGGGACACTAATCGAAACTTCTTACTACGAAGTAACGACTACAAGAACACTCGCCAAAACCTTGTAAGTACCGCTCTAGTATTCGACTAAATTACGAGTTTCTTCTCCACTATTTTAATCTCATTTCTAATACATAATATAACGAAGAGTGCCTACATCCAACATAAATATTGAATTAAAAGTGTAGCACCAAACAACGAGTATAGTTGGTTGTTGAGTCATGTATTATATCTCTACTTATTTTAATCCGATTTTGATTTACAAAAAATACTTATGCTCAAAAATCAATGTTAAAAAAATTGCGACAATGCTATACCTATGAGCCCTGTTACCGAGTAATATATCTCGTGCCCCTCTGAAGTTAGCCGTAACAACTAGTGAGCACGACGATTGCGTAATACGTTACCTACGGTGGCCACATCAAGTTACCACAAAATGTAAATTTTTTTCATTTGATTTTGAACTTTATCCTCAACAATTTAAGGTTTAAAATCATTTGGAGAAATTTGACAGTTTTGTACCTTGACGTGCTGGCGTCTGTACATTGTTTTAAATATTCCAAGACAATTTTGTTTCCATTATTTATACTGCATTGAGTAAAAGTAAAGTCTGTATCGGTAATAGGTAATGTAATGCTCAATTTTAGAAACAATGGATTAATGTCAATTAAAATCAAGAATTCAAGTATTGGTACAATAATAATTATTAAACATTGTGACGCAACTTTTGCTAATGTAAACATATTATACATATGATTTGTTCTGTTTTTCATAATGCTTAGAATGATACTGAAATTATTGTTCTGTATTGAATATATCTTTTCTAAAACCCAGTTCTTCATACAAGACATGAAAATATTGTTTACAGTGCAGAACAGATAGTTTATTATTGAACTTAATTAAGAAAAGGCTCATTTATGACACTTAAAACATTCTATATTATGTACCTATAGTTTTAATAAGATGAGCAGTGATGAAAAATCTTAGTACGCGGGATATATACGTACTGGTACTTTTATATTAATTCTGTATTATGTAGTAAGCGCGTTTTGATAGTTTATATAGGGCTATTATCTATATATTTTCTAGATGTTTACATAACATACCATCAAGCCTGTATTCCCCAAAGGGTTAGGCAGAGGTGTACTAATGTACACCCACACTTCGCCGGTATGTTTAAAAGGGGTCGAGCAACGTGCACAAATCCAGACTCCGAGCTGCTACTGAGAATTTCATAGAAAAACCCAAAAACACTTTGCTCGACCTGGGGATCGTACCCCGAACCTCTAGATTCGAATAAAACTATTAAACATACGATAGTAATATATTATATTTTGTTTAGGTAATTATGAAAATTGATGGTGGTATTTTATGTATAGTGCGACAAGCTTATCTGACGTTGTGGCCGTATATGAACTCAAGTCGCTTGGAACGGCGCTATCATGTCATTTGGGTTCACTGTTTCCATATTTAGTTCGCTTATTAGAACTAATTTTAAGACGTTTTCTGTGATTTGTGATTATCTTAATATCAAATCCTGTCCATAAAATTCTTTCAATGACAACAGCGAAAGCGACGGTGACACCGGGTCTGATAAGTTTGTTGCACTAAACAAGATGTTAAATCATATTTATCAAGAAATCGATTGATTTGGTAAGTTTATAACCTTCATATTAATGATTATTTTTTTACTGTGCATATTTTTTTGGAATATAGATGGTGATGGAATATACTTTCCATCGCATAGGTTCCTCATATTTTTCAAAGGACAGTGATTGTCAGTGATGAACTGCTTAGTTAGCCGCCATTGTTACAGTTTATGTATTTATTTCATAATTGTGATTGTAAAATACCTAGTAATTATAATATAGCGCACTCGAAATATGACCCCGACACATATTGTGTGATAATTAAGTCAATAAAATTGAATGATGAAACCAGAGATAATATGCCTGTTTTTTATTTCTACTTGATATGTTTCCCTGAGGAACATTTTCACAGCTGTGAACATGGATACACTAATTATTGTTATTATCAATCGCCGTTGGTATCTTTGCAATGATGAAGTGGAGGCTGACCTAAGAATGGAATGGGAGAAGGTTGTAGTAAATATTGATGAAGCTGTGACGTGCTTTCAGCAGAAATAGCTTTTGATTAATCATCAAGGACTTATTCTTTGATAGCCCACATACAACCAGTGGCGTAGCTAGGTAACCAAAGGCCCTGGAGCAAAAAAAAATACAAGGGCCTCAACGAACCTATTTAAAATGTTTTATTCGCAAGTTTAAACAAAGATGTTCGAGACTTGTTGGGAATTCCCCTATATTTTTTCAAATATGTTGCCATTTTTAAAGTCGCGGCCCTGGAATCTTTATTTTTTTTTATGGCATGACTCGGCAAACGAGCAGGCGAGCTACCTGATGGTAAGTAGTCATCGCCGCCCATGGGCATTTGCAAAACCAAAGGAATTGCAGATGCGTTACCGAGCCTGTTTAAGGAAAAGGGAGGGGAAGGAGAAAAGGAGAAGGAAGGGGACTGAGGGAGAAATTGGGCCTCCGGCGCTCCACACTCACCGTACGAAACGCAACAGTATGCATACTGGTACTTGACGTCGATATTCTGTGGGAGGGTAGTACTTCCCCGGTCGTGCGACCCATTCATGCTGGCATATAGACATGCCAGCAGGCACTACTACTACTAAAATCTGGTTTATTTATATTCCGAATGTGGGAGAAATTTTCACTAGTTCAATTTATAGTTTGTAAGTCGAGTCCGAGGGCCCCCTGAGCTTGGGGGCCCCGGGGCACTGTCCCGTCTAGCCCTCCGGTAGCTACGCCACTGCATACAACTGAAGTACAAGGTCGACATTAACAGAAAAAATAACCTGGTGAATGAGTGATTACCACACCCACCCGCCGATCGTATGAATCTAAATACCGTGAGTGGTCTCCGTAGTGTATCACCTCAGAGAGGCAATATATCAAGAAAGTTATTTAATCATTACTAGCTTTCCGCCCACGGCTTTGCCCGCGTGTTTTTCCACTTTTCTGTACTATAATATGTATGTTTTACATACCTATAAACCTTCCTCTTGAATCTCTCTATCTATTAAAATCGCATCAAAATCCCTTGTGTAGTTTTAATGATCTAAGCATACATAAGGACAGACAGACAGCGGGAAGCGACTTTGTTTTATACTATGTAGTGATTGAAGAACATGTTGTGTGCGCCTAAGGGGCTTACAGAAATAATAAGAAATATTATAATGAAGACGGCACGGGACGGTTTGCTATGCCTACTCGGAAGGCGCTTTGTACTTATACATTTTCAGTGTACGAAGTAACACCATAGGTAAATGTTCTTCTGCTAACGTAGAAAACTGAAAAAGTAGTCAACATGTATTATGTAGTCGTCTATTTGAGTAGGCAACACGTCTTGCAAAGCCATAACGTATAATACCATACAAAAAAAGCCGCCCTCGTTGCCCTCCGCTTGTTAGTTTACCATCTCCTTCGAGTAAAGCTGTTCCGCGGTAAGCACTGTCTGAAAATAATAGCAGCAACTATCAGAAACATAAGCCGTTCGTAGTGTCTGTCAATCATAGTCCAACCGGTGGCTGTCACCGGGTCACGCACGCGATTTTTTTTTTATTTGTGTGTCCTTGTTCTGATGTGAAGTATGTTTTGGCTCGCCAACCCCATCAGCATCAACAACTACTATGAGTTCAAGCAGTTCGAGGCCATCCTGTTCGAAAAATCTGTGTAAATAAAGTATGAATTCAATTTACTTGGTATTTTAGGTATTACAGTAGGTATTTATAGATATATAACGATGTTATATTCCCATACGCAAACTCCTGCCGCCTGTTAGGAACAGCGTAGGAACCTACATAATTACTTACACAGCCTGACACATGGTAGCATGTACTATGTACTTCGTCGACATCCTTGTGGTGTAAGCAAGCGATACTGCACCCATAGTCAGGTTCATTATCAACCTGTTGGCTGGTTAGTGTTAGTGTTGTTAAGAGTGCGGAGCGTGCGGCGTGGTGTTGCAGTGCGGCAGGATGCTGATGCAGCTGCTGGTGACGGTGGTGCTGGCGGCGGGGCTGGCGCCGTGCGTGCTGCAGCGCGCCTGCCCCGCGCGCCGCCCGCGCCCGCCCTCCACCGTCTGCATGCACCGCATCCCCTCCGCGCGCACCGACAGGTCATCCCTCTTTCGTAATTAGCCAGTATGTTGCACTCACTCACTGCCTCATTAGTCCTAAGCTCGACTGCTACGCAAGAGGTCCTAGGTTCGATCCCCATATCGAGCAGTGTTATTGGGTTTTTCTATGAAATTCTCAGTAGCAGCTCGGAGACTGGATTCGTGTCCGGTTGATGACAACAGGCTCGTCTCCTATTACATGGGACCTAAACATACCAACGAAGTATGGGTGTACAGTCACCAGCACCAATATGGGTAGGTACAGTCACTGAAATTCAAAGCTATTTTATTTTAGAGTATCTATTCACAAAATATAAACATAATAATAGCATTGTATAAAGAGATCCTGTCGGAACAGTATCTCATATTGTAAATAAATATTATCAGAGAATTTTTTTGTTGAATTGAATGTGTTCATATTAATGTTCGTGACTGTAGAACCCTTCAGGTGTGATGTTAGTATGTATGTGGCAAAATATCCTTCCAGCGCGTGTTTGAACCGGACACTTTGACTGCAACCGTGGGATCTGTAACGTCACCATACGCACGTAGTATCGCCACAATGGAGTGTCGAGATTAACAAATAAGCCTGCCTGCCCCAGTTATTTTATGCCGGGCAGTTGTACGATATAAAAAACAATGATAAATGATTAGATTCAAAGATAAATGATTTGTAAATGGCAAGTACCTAATTAGAGGTGCATTCAAATAAAATTCATGTCATTAGTATATTATAGATAATATGAATCTTTCGGAAAACGAATATAGGTACAAAAACTTTGTAGAATGCTCGTCCGAATAAATATTTTATTTTTATATTGTTTTGTACCCAACCTAATGTACGACTATTATTTTACAGAATTTCACCAAAATGCCCCAAAAAGAGGATTGCTGTATAATTTTTACCATAGTTCCTAAATTTCTGCGAAACCTTAATATAAATTAATCTTATTTATGGAACCTACGTAAGTTTGACGGAAATCACATTTTCTTATAGAAGTAGTTAAATGGTTATGTACTGTAGACGTTGCTCTAAGATCGCGTACACCTGACCTACTTATTTTTTTGTTGTACACACGGCTACACATCGAGCTATACAAATTCAGTACACGCGAGCCTCGCAGTGTACTAAACGCCTTTACAGTTCGAGGTCAGCTTATACTGGATTTGTATAGCTTGTGTAGCCATGCGCACCAAAAAAGGACCGGGACGATATCATAAAATTCGAAATAACCTACAAATAATCTAACTTCAAATGAGAAAAACTAAGACTAGCCTGCAGCACCGGTCGAGAGTAAAATGATAGACTAACAGCTAGCGAGATGTTCACAACGGGTGGTTACTCTCACAACATCCACCGAATGTTTGTCGAACACAGCTTGTTGTAAGATGCGATGCTTCAGATATACGCGAATAAAATATGCGTGAAGACAATGGCGTGGAATATTTGGCGAATGATTGACGGTGTTGTGATACCGCGTCCGTCGTCTGTTTACAAACAAACTGCGTATTGTCTCATTCCATAATTATTCGCCCCCTACTACGAAATGCTAGCGATCTCTTCCAAAGCCGATTTATTTCTATTTTTCTGTTATAGGCACAATTAATTAACAATATGCACCAATCGCCGTGTTTCGGAATCATTTGAAGAGACCTATCATGGGTTGTTTTAGGAGAAGGTGTCATAAATCATATATATCTACAGGATTCATAGGTATCTATAATTTTCATTGCGAAGTGAGGTTTTCTTACATATTATTATGTATTCCCTCTATTCTCATTCAAGTCATGATCGGAATGATGCCATCTGAGTCATACCATCTTCTGGAAGCACATTTTTTTTGTGACAAGTGCCTAAACTGAAAAAGAGGAATCTGAGCCATGTATCAAATCTCTGTGATAGCTGAACTACCGCTAGCTTTTAACTGTATTTCTTTGAAGGTAGTTATGAAAATTTCAAATTAGATCGGCAATAAGCTGCACAAGTCACATTTCGTTTATATTTTTTTTTACAGAAAATTACTAATAAACAAATATTTATTATCGCTATCGTTCGCTACCGTGGTACCGGTGTGTTGTGATGCGCGCGCGCATAAATCGAGGCGCAAAGGGTGGCGCGCGCGAGTGGTCTTGGCTGCGCTGCATTGGGTGTCATTGGTGGAAGTGTTGCTTCTCGTGTCACTGCTCTTGTCACCGGACCGTCACATGACTTGCTCCCGCGCCCTGGCGCTGCTCGCGCTCGTGGCCATCACGCAACAGGTAACTAACTGTGTCATGTGAATATGTGCTCTATATTAATGTCCTAAGAAGATACTTTAGAAGTGATAGTGAATAATATATTGTGGTGATTTAAGTTTTTCCGATTCATTAGCAAAGCCATTTCTGTTGTGTGTCAGTCAATCAACTCAGCCTATCAGCAGGCCTTGTCTGTGCAACTCTTCCCTATTGGCCTGCCAACACATGCTCCACCTCCTTGCGTCTAGTTCACTTCAGTGACCTTCTTTCGTCAGCCCATCAAATCAGGCTGGTTAAGTCTGATTAAAATACAGTCGTCAGTGTACCTAATGACTGGCAGAAAAATCTAAGTAACTACCTACTATATTTTTGCAAACCACTACATGTTACCAGGCGGCTCCACTTGTGCGTGGTCCTAGTCTGATGACCATTGCGGAGTGATGTAGTGATCGACAAAGTACCTACTGGTGCAGGTGAGCAGTAGCCCGATTCACGTAATAAAACCGTAGCGATGTCGCAGCGACTTAATCGTTGAAACAGTTTTCCTATTCACGATCCGTCGATCGGACCGATTTAGAAGTCGTCCTATTGAAAAATCGTTTAACCGTATTCACTAATGTTCGTTGGTCAAGAATCATTCAAAACGTTGGCTTCACAGTATTCAAAAAACATTGGAAAACTATTTCAACGATTGAGTCGCTGCGACATCGCTACGGTGAATCAGGCTACAGCTTTGCCACCAATATTAGGCAAGCTTTGTAGTAATCATTTGGACTGCTTAGCATGATAAGCAGATGACAATCTTCCTCTCATAATGCAGAGGAGGGCTTTTGAAGTCCCAAACGATTCTGCCTAGGGTACTGAGGAGAAACCTTTCGGTACCTTAGACTCTCGGATTCACACGTGAATCTGGTACATAATAAACGAGTAATAAAACGATGTACCTACTTTTAAACATATTTTCTTTTATTTTTGTTTTAGGCAACAACAGGATGTAAGAATTGTATTGTAAGTATTTTTTTAATTTCTGTCTGTAACTGTGTTTCTTCTAACGGTTTTTCTTAGGGGTGAGCTCCCTTATTTCATATGGGCTTAAGAAATAAGGTATGTTTACCTGAATTAGCACTGTGCTTGTGTTCATGCTGTTCGTATCGTAACACAAGCATTTAGCTTAGCACGAGGGGTTAACAAGAATACTAGTAATGTGCGACCCACATTGTAGTAAGGTTTTTTAAAAAAATACATATTTTTGGTAACCACAGTATGCATACGTAGGTACCGACCGTATCTGTAGATTAGCATAAGTTTATACATATTAGTTTCGTGTAACTCGTAAGTATTCGATCGTAATTCCAGATGCTGGGTAAGGAGGAGAAGGCGATGTTCCGCGCGCACTCGGCGGCGTGCGCGGCGTGGTCGCGGGTGGAGGCGCGCGCCGTGGACGCGCTGCTGGCCGGCCAGCTGCAGGACTCGCCCGCGCTGCGCCGGCACGTCTACTGCGTGCTGCTCAAGTGCAAGCTGCTCAGCAAGGACGGCAAGCTGCAGAAGGCCGCGCTCCGGGGCAAGCTGGCCGCCAGACCTGATGCCAAGAACGCCACCAAGGTACGTTACTGATTGTTGTCCTTCCTTATCAACATAATCGTAAGTCAAACAGTCCATCACAGGCCCTACTCTATTATTTTATTGTGTCCAAATTAACATTCAAAAGTTTTGTCTCCGAAATCTGTCAGGGGCTGGACGTTAGGAAAAGGAGAAGGAAGGACGACTGACGAAGGAATTAAGGCCTCCAATACTCCCAATCTCACCAAACGAAACGCGACAGTATGCATGGCGCAAACTGCTGCTTAGCGTCGAAATTATTTTTTTTATTTATTTTATTTATTTATTCAACCAAACTTACAACACTAAATGCTGCTGGAGGTTGCACTTCCCCGGTTGTGCCGACCCATTCATGGTAACACGGAAGCATGCCAGTGAGACACAACTACCACATTCTAATAGCACATTTCATAGACTGGCTCCTTCGATCTTCTGAATATTGTATCAGAGATAAAAAAGTGTTTAATATTGTCTTTTGTGGAGGTTTGATTACCAAACTTGTTTGTAGTTTGTAGTAATAGTGTCGCGCTGGCATGTCTACATCCAGCATGAATGGGTCGACACGACCGGGGAAGTATACCCTCCCACAGAATATCGACGTCAAGTAGCAGTATGCATATTGTTGCGTTTCGTATGGTGAGTGTGGAGCGCCCAAGGCACAATTCCTCCCTCAGTCTTCTTGCTTCTTATTTTCTCCTTCCCCTCCCTTTTCCAAAAATAGACTAGCAACGCATCTGCAACTCTTTAGTTTTACAGATGTCCTTGGGCGATGATGACTACTTACCATCAGGAAGCCCATCTGCTCGTTTGCCGAGTTATCCCATAAAAAACTGGCTACGCCCATGGTCCATATCCATCGATAAAATGAAAAGACAATAAACATTAAATAGTCACTTACTACGTGTAGGTAGGTACGATGCTTATGCGCATGCCTACAGCAGTCTTATTTATTATCGGTATATTCTAGGTTCTGGAAAGTTGTGCAGAGCAGACGGGAGACACTCCTGAGGACCTCGCGTGGAACCTGTTTCGCTGCGGGTACGACAAGAAGGCACTTCTCTTCGACTACATGCCTACCAATGTCGCGGTCGAAAGCGATAACACTTCTTAGTAGTCTCTCACGTTCTTCAGAGATGGCGCTCTATTTAATTTAACTCTTTCATTCCATAATTAGTCCAGAGATGGTGCTGTGCCACTAGTTTTCAGTTTGTTCACTAAATTAATTATCCCTATGAATCATGTTACCTTCTGCAAAACATACTCGTTATATATTATATTATACTCTCGCAATGTTTCCTATAGCATATATATTTACTAACCACAAACTCGTGTTTTATTTAGATTTCGCATACTACCCTGCCCTGCACTACCTGTATCCAAAGCGTTTCATCTTTATCAGGGTCAACTATGCATTTACCTGATTCAAGTTCAACCATATTTATGTTATATAATACAGTATTAGTAATAGTGCCTCGCTGGCATGTCTACATACCAGCATGATTGGGTCGGCATGAACAGGGAAGTACTACTATCCTCCCACAGAATATCAACTTCAAGTAGCAGTATACATACTCTTGCGTTTCGTACGGTAGGTGTGGAGCGCCTGAGGCCCAATTCCTTCCTCAGTCCCCTTCCTTCTCCTTTTCTCCTTCCTTTTCCTTAAATAGGCTCGGCAACACATCTGCAACCCCTTGGGTATTGCTATATTGCTATGTTTGCAGACAGAGACCCTACGATTTACCATCTTTATGGGTAGTTTTTATCCTTATCCGACGGTCGAACCTTCTATTTTTTGCAATTCAACAAAACCGAGCGGAAATTCCTTGGCTTCGAGCTACCTCATCACGGAAAACCTCTTTTTTTTTTAATTCTCGGAAGGGATCTCATTTTTATTAAACCGCAATTCTACTTTACATTTTTTAACGTTCAATATTTCTCTTTCGTTCTTCTTTGCTTATTTTGAAACATGGCAATCATGTCAGATCTGGACTTCTGTTTCAAAGAGTTTTAACAAAGTGGCCCTTACACCATGCTACATATAGTCATCTGTGCCTGACACCACACGCACATTGGACGCAAGTTTCAATTGGTTTAGAGGATAATGGAGGTCGCCCCTTGGCAACATGGCACCTTTAAATCACAACTAACAGTGAACAAACTAAAACACAGAAGTATATAGGTCTATGCTAAAGCACTAAACTGTGGGTGTGAATTGGTGTGAATCAGTTCGGGGAGTAGGTTAGGTACCTCTGTTTTGTCCAGGCGAAGCGGAGGACCCCCTCCAAATGTGGACTAATTTGATTTCTATTTGAAATAACCCTATTTCAAATCGAAAACAACTCAATACACCTGAGTCAGCAACCTTCTTAGTTTACATGTAGACCTTTTGTATAGCTTGGTGTGTACTGTGCAATGATTTGTCAAATTGTCTGTGACGGCGATTGCGCGCGCGCTGGTGATGTCATCGATGGTGATCATAGTGTGTGGTTACTACTTACAACGTAGGGATAAGTTCATACAGCACCATTTTTTTAAACCAATATTTTATTTTATTTTTTCTTTCTCTAAACATCATAAAAAATTTAGCATGCCAAGTTTATTAAAAAATACGTGGTTTGGATGTGGCATAGGCTCTTTGGGGTTGATTACTATCGCAACTGCCATGATTCTAAGTATTCGTGGTGGGATTAAAACGAAGAGTCAGTACCAATATAATATAAAGAGGTGAATGTTGTGAGTTTGTAGGGCGTAATCTCTGGATCTATTGAATCGATTTTTTAAATTCTTTCACCAATAGAAAGCTACGTTATTTCTGAGTGACAAAAGCTACTTATCTATATTATATACTCCCGTAAAATGAAAAGAAACGAATAGTCCACACGGGCGAAGCCGTGGGTGGAAAGCTGGCTTAGAATTAAATGAAATCACGAATAAAGTTAGAAATCGATCCAAGTTAAATTGGTAGTAAGTAGGTACTTAAATCTTAGAGTTTTAAAGTTCTGTGTAAGTAGTCGCATGTGAGATTTTTCAGCATTAAGAGAACACGATCATCCCCTATCTTATATTTATTTCTTGGCGTTTAGTTTTCAACAGTTGGGTAGATAAACATATCGTTGCAAACCTACTTTACTGGTAATCCCTACTTCCCTACTAATATTATAAATGCGAAAGTAACTCTGTCTGTCTGTTACGCTTTCACGCCTAAACCAATGAACCGATTTTGATGAAATTTCGTACTGGGATAGACTAAAGCTTGAGAAAGGATATAGGCTACCTTTTATTGCAAAAAATAGTTTTGATGGGGTTGAAATAGGGGGTGAAAGATTGTATGGGAGTTCGTCATTTTTCAAGATAAAGCCATGAAACTTTATATTAAGGTACTTGATAAGAAATAAATAAATATTTGTTCTACCGTTTTTGACGTTTCAACCTGTGTGGGGATGAAATAGGGGATGAAAGTTCGTTTAGAAGTCCAGGACTTCTAAACGAACTTAAGTCACGCTTTCAAGTTTAACCCCGGAACCGATTTTGAAGGATATAAGCTACGTTTTGTTGTAAAAAAGGGGTTGTAATAAGGGATGAAAAATTGTATGGGAGTTTGTCATTGTTGAAGATAAACGCTGAACTTTTGTGTTTAGGCACTTGATAAGAAATAAATAAATATTTGTTCTAGCGTTTTTGAAATTTCGACCAGTGTGGGGATGTAATAGAGGATGAAAGTTCATATGGAAGCGATTTTGATGAAATTTGATAAAAAAATAGATTAGACTTTGGAAAAGGATATAAGCTACGTTTTGTTGTAAAAAAGGGGTTGTATTAAGGGATGAAAAAATGTACGGGAGTTTGTCATTGTTGAAGATAAACGCTGAACGTTTGTGTTTAGGCACTTGATAAGAAATAAATAAATATTTGATATGGGGTTTTAGAAATTTCAAACTGTGTGGGGATGAAATAGGGGATAAAAGTCGTTTGGACTTTGACGAAATTTTGTTCAAAAATAGACTAGACCTTGAGAAAGGATATAAGCTGTGTTTATATTTCAGTAAATTATAAAGTTCGGCAAATGTGGTCTACCCGAGCAAAGAAGCGGACGGAAAGATATGTAAGCATAATCTGCAATTTCCCGCCAGAATTGGAAAAAACTAAACAGTCAAAATCGTGTTGTCCACGCGGACGAAGCTGCGGGCGGAAAGCTAGTAATAGATAAGTTTTCTAAATTGGTCATCGTTCCCATAATTATTATCTGATTTACTGTCGTTAGTTGATATGTTTGGATACCTGTGAGCCGAGTCTAACAACCACTTCAGTACCTACTTATAAATAAGTTGATGCATGTATTATTACAACATATTCTTCCGTACGCACAAGGTTAGTATTTAATAGCTATTTTGTACATCTTATTATGCTGTGACCAGGAAAAAAAATCTACTTAAAATGTTAGCTGTTTTACATGTCTAGTCAAGTTTAATAGTAATTAGTATGCCTGGCTGAGCGCACATTAATTGCGATGGTTAGTCGGTAACTGTAGTCAGGCCTCTGTGAGTCAGACAGAGTACCTAAGCGTAATCGGCATAATACCTACTACTTACTTAGTTCCATATTTATCGAAATATAAAAAAAAATGATTTATTTACGGTATTAAAAATAATTATCATAAATTATTTAAAAACAGGATGCTGCAATTAAATAGCTACCTACTAAACAAAAAGTAGGTTCGTATGTATAGGTTGGCATAATTATGTAAATATACCGCGAGGGAGGCAATACGTGTTAGTTGCACCGAGTTAAGTGTAAATGATATTCGAACAGCTTTATGATCTCATTGCGGGCTGTGGGCGGTGACCCACAAGCGACACAGCCTCTACAGGCAGTATGAGTGCGTGCCTTTGCCTGCCCTGTGCTTTCCTTGTTGTCTCTGACTTACGGAACGCGCGCTTTATTCGATTCGAATTTAGAATTATGTTTATTTTATAATTACTTTGCTGAGATTGAAGTGTCAACTTGAAACAATTTTTTGTGTGGTTAGGTACCTACCTATTGTGACTATAATTTGGATTAATTATATAAACTGTTCAGTGATTGTGTGAATATAACTTTCATGAAAAGTCCATGGTGTGTTGGATTCTAATGTGTGGACTAAGGAGTGCTGAGGAATATTTTTTTAAACGTAAGTATGTACCTACGTTCATTGTATACCTACCTAATGGACAGAAAGCTATTCCTGCAAGCTTTGCATGGGAATGTAGACGAGGGAACATGGATAGAAAATATGATACCTACCAATTTGATAAATTTTCCGTTAAGGACCCCATGTTTGTACATTCCTATTTATTTAATCTTTATCTAAGTATTTCTCTTGTGCACTACTCGTATGTACCCAACAAAAATATAACTTCCTCTCCTTTGCCACGACCCACGACCACAGCAGGCTTGTGCTCCAGAAACAAATTAGCAAAACGTTGATGTGGGTTTTGTGGGTAGGTAATCGTATGATTCTTGAAGTCCGCTGCGTGCAAGTAACCATACAGTAGGTTGGTACTTAGATAACCACACAAATGGTGCAAACTCGATCCTTGAAATGGAAAAGCTCATAGGTACGCGTTTTCAGTACGTAAGTACGTATTTCGTACGGAAATCAGTACAGTTATCATCAGTACAATTGTGTACATAGCAGTCTTGATTCTGTATAGATAATATACCTACCTGCCTGTGTTAATATCCGTTAAAATACTAACTAAGTATACCATATCTCTGTCCCTCGGGGTTACCCGCATTAGTCTCACTTGCCAACTCTGGGCCCCGAGGAAATCTTGCTCTACCTACACTCTACAATAATTCAGCCTGCTTTGAAAGACTGTGAAACGGTGGCTTTAGTTCCAAAAATGCCGTCATTATAGCTAGTGAGCGGAATACAACTAGATAACATTCTGCTGACAAACTTACTCGAAAGCATAAAGATTTATATACTTAAGTATTTCGAGTAATTTATGTCGTCATCTTTTCCAAGCATCACTCTTATTGTTTTTTTGCCAATAAAATAATTCTTATCTTTGTAAGTATGTGTTTTTTGTAAAGTACCTACTCATTTTCAAAACGTTGATCACAAAGAAAAAGCTGACAGAAAACGCTAATAATGACTTTACCCATTTAAAAATAGGATCAATACTACATTAGTTACTTATTATACCTAAATTAGGAAAATATGCTTCAGTTACTGGCTGGTTCTATTTTTGCAGTAGGTAGGCGATGAAAAAAGGATTGTTTGCATACATACCTACATACCGTATATATAATAATAAGTATTCGTTTTATTCCGTGTGTGTTTGTTAATAATATTTTCAAATTAAATTCAGACTTTGTCAAACTACTTGTAGGTAAGGTAAACGTTGCACCACAACATCACTGCTTAATATAAAACAGTGTCATTGGCCAATGTTCACAAACATCAATGTGTTGCAAATACTTAAGCTTGCTTATTTGTGTTCATGTTCGCGTCCCACTAAGCACTGGGCTAGTACCTAGCCTGAGTCTACCTACGTACTTACTGTCTCGGCAATAACACAGGTCCTTGCAGTACAATCATCATACGGCTCGAAGGATTTGCACTTAATTTGCATAACTTGACGCGGCCACTCCGACTATATACTTAATAGTTTGTGAGAGGTGACCACAGTCCGGATTTAACATGCATTCCTGATAATATCAGAAATGGGTAGGTAGCGGACATTCCTGGCGAGTATGAAGTCATTGGTTCGATTCCCAGCCTAAATTCGCAGAAACAGCTCGGAGTACAGATTTGTGTCCGATTAATGGCAATGGGTTCGCCCTCTGTTACATGGGACCTAAAATATATTCGAACTGCGTACCTACATTAATTTGTACGTCTAGATAAGTATGGTATGTTTCTTTTTTTCAAAAGACTGTCAAATGGAATAAATTCACAAAAAACTTTCAAATACCATATACAGCGATGCTTTATCCAGACTCGTAATAGTATGTAAATATTGTCAGGTTGTATTGTTAATGGATGTTATACCTAAAAAAATATTCCATTTACGAGAGTTTTTGCACGCGGCTCCGCTTGCGTGGGAGATTACCTAAATATTCACTAGATATTGAAAATTGACCGAATAACAACATCGATTTACAATTTGAAGGATCGTCTTGGAAGTAGAAAATTAAGGATCAGCCAATTGGAGCGCGGTGCCGCGGTGGAGGCCCAGTGGTAACGACCGTGACTTAAAAATTGTAGTTGTATTGTATTGTCTTAGGTTCGAACCCATATAGGCGCTTTACTCTGTGTAAATTATTTCACAACCACTGCTCCCAAAACGGTAAGAGGAAACCAGCATGTCCTAGGACATGCTGGTTTCAGGCTGGTGGGATGCTTGCATGCTTGGTTCTAGAACCAAAACTTCGAAGACATGTGACATCTACCAACTCGTACTGGGCCCGCGGGGTGAATTACAGCCCACTCTCTCTCACCACGAGGAGGACTGTTTCCCAGCAGTGGGAACATTATAGGCCGATTATGTTATGTACGTGTATATGATAAGCCAATTAGTGTCATTATGAACAATGCATTTGCTGGTGTTGGCTAGGACCTAAACTACACTAGCATATGCGTTGTCCTCGTTCAGCTTGACTCCAGGTGAACAAGTGATGACTATCAGACTTGTACAATTTTACATTCTTTTAAAATCTTGAAAACCTCTCGTTAGAACTAGAGGTTTCTAAGATTCTTGAGCAGAACCTGGTTCCCATGAAGATAGCAAATCTGAATAGCAGCCGGTTCAACTTTAATTATTCATAGGGAAATATACATTTATGATGAAGTGGTTTTGCCAGTGATGCTATAGACTAAAGAGATAAGTACAAAAGACCAAGCTTTAGAAATGATGGGATCTTTGACATTGTGGTCATGATTTTTCTGCTCATATTCTAAGTTTTAATCAGTCGTGATTTGCAGTTGGTCTAAGAAGCAGCTAGGCTTTATTTTATTTTCTTCCATGCGCCTAAGCCGCTGCCTACATTTACTTCCATCTTTCACACAATCTATTTATAAGTGATTCAATATTTGATTTCATCTAGCTTAGGCCCAACCAGATGATGAATGCAGACGATGAATGCAGGGAGATGTATATATCTCCATGCATTCATATTTAAAAGAGATAGAATGATAACTTTTTTAAGATTATACCGAAGGTCAAACAGAATCATTTTTTATACAAGCCCCATAAAACAACTGGATACGTGCAGGTTTGACTCGCACACGAAGCTTCCGTACAAACTTGCTACTTCTATCAATATCATTACCTAACATTACCGAAGTTCATAAGCTATGAAAGTACTAATCGTCGAAGCATAGTAATATGTGAGGCATTTAAGTAAATGATCGTATTTTTTTATTGCGTTGACGCAAGTAACACACTTCTATGCAAATTAAGCTTTCATCTTAATTTGCATAGAAGTGTGTTACTTATAAATCTCAACTTATTGCCGCCACGTATTCCTGAAAAAAACCGGCCAAGTGCGAGTCGGACTCGCGCACGGAGGGTTCCGTATCATTACGATTTATGACGTATGAAAAAAAAACTATTTACTAGATCTCGTCCAAACCAATTTTCGGTGGGAGTTTACATGGTAATCTACATCATATATTTTTTTTAGTTTTATCGTCCTCTTATTTTAGAAGTTACAGGGGGGGGGACACACATTTTACCACCAAAATGATATTAGAAACCTCAATATCATTTTTAAAGACCTATCCATAGATACCCACACACATGGGTTTGAAGAAAAAAAAAATTTTAGTTTCAGTTCCAAGTATGGGGAACCCCCAAATTTTTTTGTTTTTTTTTCTATTTTTGTCTGAAAATCTTAATGCGATTCATAGAATACATCTGCTTACCAAGTTTCAACAGCATAGTTCTTATAGTTAGTTAGTTAGTAGTAAAAAAGGCTGTGACACGATCGGACAGACAGACAGACGGACATGACGAATCTATAAGGGTTCCGTTTTTTGCCATTTGGCTACGGAACCCTAAAAAAGAGTTTTTATTACTACTTGACAAATATCATGATTCTAGGTCAACGGGAAGTACTTACCCGTTCAATTTTGGTTTATTTGCGAGAATCGAAATATGGCCTTATGCGGCATAAATAACTTTATAATTTTAGTGCGTTGATTCAGAAGCTTGATTTTTTTGTATAGCTCCAAAGGACATAGACGCAAGTACAGTTTGTTCGAAATAAGTAAGCTGATCAGAAGTTGTCTGCAAGTGGTTTAGAAGTGGTTCATTTCAATTGAAAGAGTCGGTGAAAAGATAATTAGAGTCGTATATGTTTCACATTTCTAATTATTTTGTTTACTAATTTTGATATTTATGTATTAAAACACTTAATTAAATGATTTTATCACCGCGGTAGTTCGGAACGGCTAACTTCCGATCGGCTTACTTATTTCGAACAAACTGTATGTTGTTATTCATTTCAACTTGATATCTTTACGCGTTTCTGAGAAAATTGATATTAACACTTACACATATTTTATGTATGTAGATTATTTTTATGTATCATATAACTACAAAAAGCCTTTTTCGAATTTATCCCTTTTTGATTTATTTGCTAATGTCAAATAAATAGTCAATACCTTGATTTATGACAAAAAATCTTGAGAGAAAGACAAACGAACAACAAAGTGATTTAATAAGGTTCTATTTTTATTATTAGGTACGGAACCCCTTAAAAAAACCTTACTACACTACTATAATAGATTCAGATTTTTTTAAAAGAGACTTTATTAACTTCATTATTCTAGAACTAATTATATTTTACGTTAACGGAACGCTAGGAAAATCCTAACAATGATTACGTACTAGTACTGTTAGTGTGGGTGGTGCGCAAGCGACGGTCGTCGTATGATTACACAAACGATAAAGGTGGATAATAGAATACCTACCTTATTAAATTTGTTTCTAAACAAAGTTAGTAACACAGTAGAAGCAAGCTTAAATAATAAATAAGAAAAGCACTAGAAGGGCCTCTGTGACATCACTAAGAGGCTTTCGTCTAGCCCTGGCCGATTATAAGTCTCACTGATGACAATGATAAAATAAACAGGCATAGGTAGGTAGGTATTTGGAAGTTCCACTCTGTACACCCTGCGAGTGATTTTAGAGAAGAAGACGACAGCTTTCTGTTGATGGTGTGGTTTTAATAAGCAAGAAGATAAGAATACCACTCGGTCCGGTCTTATCCCCGAAGACCGGTCGCCTTTTGAAGGTTCAAACCTTCTTTTGTTTGAAAAAGAACAATACAGACAAAATAAAGGTAGGTACCTACATAGTAGTCCTATCGAGTAGGCAAACATAAACACGTTTCATATTATAAACATGACTTTTAAGTAAAGTAGTCACCTACTTACTCACCTCATGCTTAATATTAGTAAAGCTTTTTAATAATTTGTTTGTGAATAATTCAATATCAGGATTCCCCAACAAAATTTAAATGCTTTTACGATGCGTTTATTTGGCTTTTGTCAATATTCCGAATTCGATAGAGCAATTTCATTGTTCAACATTATTTATTCAAAAAAGGATTTGCCCGATTTGCTCTACATATTTTTATGTCATTGTATACAGCACTTTAGTGACTGCACACACCCGTCGCCTACTCGCGTCGGGCAAATCGATTATCCTATTATAATCTGTCGATGTCAAACGTGTGACAAGTAATATATATAGTGCGGACAAGAGCTCATTACCGGGCATTAGCACATTATACTGCATCACATTAACAACTAATCAATCTGTCGTTGTTTTTGCTCAATATTATTTATATTGACACCATATCTGCGCTGCGATGTGATTCATATAACGCCGTGGGTGCTTCCCACGTGCTCTCCACATAATTATTAGCATAAACACAATAAAAACACGCGTTTAAGTCCGTAATGCTGGCAACACCGCGCATTATGGCTGAATATAGCGCGTTATTTGATGTTCGCCTCTAACCACGGACAAATTGATTTTTTTCAAGCTAATAATTATAGGTTTGGATTTTTATTTGATACATTATTATTTATTATAGCGGTCATTTGCACATTAAATATATAATTTGTTTCAGTAAATATACATAGGTGAATACACATTACGATGTAAATAAGTACTGTACCTTTTTTGTGCCAGGACCACTAATTACTTATTTTAAACTTCATTAGGTATAATAAATAACAGGCACATGTCATATTCCAGTTACAAAAACAACAACAATCTCATACATACTTATTTACACAATCTGGTTAGAATTTAATCAATCACCTACCTTAAATGCATAGTATTACATACTTATATATGTAAGTATATTATTGTAAGGTTAACTCGACCCCTCTATATATTAGCATAGAAATGATTCCCTTTACTTACGCGTTTGGCATTCGAGCGCATATTTGGCCTCATAATATCATATTATACTCGTAAGTCCTGATAAGCCCACGCTGCGGACCGTAGACTTACAAGTGAAATAATATAAATAAATATGTTACTTAAGACGTAATATATAAAATTATATTATTATTATTTTTTGGCATCGTTTTTGACAAATTAAAATTAAAAAATCGTGACAACTAGGAAGCTTTGCCTTCCGGTCTAAATTTTGAAAGCAGATAAAACCCCATCTATAAATTTTGCTTATTTGTTTGAATTTTTATTTACTTAAGTGTTGTTATAGCCTAGTGATATGAACATTGGTCTGTGAAGTCAAAGGCCTCGAGTTCGAATCCAAGGCTCGACTCTCTAATCCTCTTACAGAAGTCATGTGTGTATTAGATAATAGTTAATTTGCACGCGCTTAAACGGCGAAGAAAAAAATCTTAAGAAAACCTGCATGCCTGAGAGATCTTGGCGGCTTGTGAAGTCTGCCAACCTGCAATAAGATACTTAGCGTGGTGCCTAATTCCTTTTATTTTAAGAGGAGTATCCGTGCCCGTCACTGGGATATATGAGTTGATGATGAAGATGCTGGATCTATATAAATGTCGAAATGTATATTTGTACTGTAATGTATATTGGCGTTGTTTTCGGTACCCATTTGGATAAACCGCCCATAAATAATGTGAGTTTGAGATTACAATTAGAAATGTTTACAAGTTGGAACGCCGTTTTCAGATAATAATAGAATGTAAATTGAGTCACTGCTTCTTGTTGTAGTAATGCGCGAGCGCAATCTTATTCAGCGTTTACGTTGTTATGTAAGATATTTGACATACCATCACGCCTGTATTCCCCGAAGGGTTAGGCAGAGGTGTACTTAATGTACACCCACAGTTCGCCGGTATGTTTAGGTCCCATGTAATAGGGGGCGAGCCTATTGCCATTCACCGGGCACAAATCCAGACTCCGAGCTGCTACTGAGAATTTCATAGAAAAACCAATAACACTTTGCTAAGATATTTGAATGCCATACATATTTAAGACGGATCGTTCTTCTCGCTACTTTGAATAGGTAATTTACTACTACTTTTAATCTGATCTTTTAGCACAATATTTAAAGTATGGTTATTCTAAACCATAATTTACTGCTCTTTTTTCAAAATTCTATTTCAGTCATTGCTTTATGTCCGGACTAACTATGAAGTACCTAACACCTTGAATGATGTACTTAACTGCCTTTTCAGGAAATGGTGTTTTAATTTCTTTATTGATTTGGGAAGTCCGTTACACAATTTTGATGAAATTAAGAGACCAAATTAGCGCTACTTGCTAATTACGGAAGTAATGCATTTTTTATAGTGAAACAATAAACCATATTCAGTTAAAAGTACACAGTACACTTGGTTCCTATCAAAAATTTAATTGGCGGTCAATTGTCGATTGCGTGTGGTGCAGTTCACGCGCGGGTGTCACTCTAATGAGGTCCGAAGATGGCGTGTCAATGACCATAACTGGTGGGACTATGATATCATTTGCTGTAATGGATAGTACTGATCGTTTATTCATAGACTTTGTTCAGGGAATTTACTTTAAAGCGCTAGAATTAATTTTGAAACTGTCTCAAGTGACAAGTTATCTCCGAATCAAAGCTGATGTTTGGCACGCAGAAATCTATATGTTAAACCGGCGCGAAACTTATGTTGTTCCTGTTACTTGAATTGAATGAATAATGGGTGGACCCTGGTTCTTCGCACTAGAGAGTCAACAAATTAAATTTAAAAGGTTAAATTATATTAGGTACTACATACTTAATTTTATAAGTACACTGGGATAGGTCTTGTTTCGCACTAAAGAATATACAGACTGCAGATATGCAGCAATGCCATCGAAGGGTATTCAAATAGGGCTGCCGAAAAAAATCATTTTTCATTGTACTTACTACCGAACCTTACTTTTGAACTGGCAACCACTTGATTGCAAGACCGACTACTATTAGGCAGCCGCCGCTTTAATTGTATCACATCATCTTCAAAATATCAATAACTGTGTCCCACTCGAGATTGTTTCATAAACATTCCATATTTGAGTACAATCGCACGCGCACCGCTTATTCGGAAGAACGAAAGCGTCAAGATACGATATTCGGAAAATAACACAGCCCTATTCTGTGCTGGGTATAAGTGGTTTAAGGAAATAACGACGAGGCCGCTGGACCTTTTCGGGCAACAACTAAAATGTATTTATATTTATTGGTTCCTGGTTTTGGCCGTAGCTGCGCATGCGCAGGCCGGTGATCGCGAATATGGCGTTTTCATCGATCTCCGTTGGCGATGGCGAGTTATTTAAATAAATTATAGCGTATTAAGACAAAGTAGGAATGTCTTTATGAAATCATTGGAAAATTGTTCAAGTTTGCCTCATTGGCATGTGACGTGTAATTTAATTTTATGTTATGACCAAATTGGCCTTCCTTTTTGCACATTCAGTTGTTAGTTGCAACAATATCAATGTTTCTGTTGTTGGAAAAGTAAAAATCTTTTCATGGTGTTAATAATTAATGATGAACGTTAAGTTACGTTAATTTACCTGAAAAGTAACACTCTATTTATTGTTTAACGAGGTGACGTGAGTGAAGTAAACAACTTATTTATTAACGGATTAGCGATTAATGAAGTTAACCATTTGATTGACGGTGCCCAACTATGTTTATGTTTCAGTATTACTTAGGCGTTGGTCTTATGGGCGTCGGTGCTATGGGCTTCAGTCTTATAGGCGTCGAACTAATAGACGTCGGTCTTAAGGGCGTCAGTCTTATAGGCGTCGGCCTTATAGGCATCGATCTTATAGGCGTCCGTCTTATAGACGTCACTCTTATAGGCGTCGGTTTTATAGGAGTCGGTCCCATAGGTCGGTCTTATCATAGGCGGCGGTCTTATAGGTGTCGGTCTCGTAGGCGTCCGTTTTATAGGTTCCTGCCTATCGGGCGTCGGTACGGCGTCTGTCTGTCTGTCGGCGGCTTCGGCTAATTACTTGCTCGTAGCTAAGTGTCTATGTTATAGGCCTTGGACTTATAGGCGGTTGTTTTACAAGCGTCGGTCTTAGTGGCATCGCTCTCATTGGCGTCAGTCTTATTGGCGTTGGTGTTACTGGCTACAATCTTATGGGTATCGGTCTTACAGGCGTCGATGTTATAAGTGCTGTTGTTATAGGCGTCTGTTGTATAAGCGTCTATATGCGGCCCTACATCAATACCGATTATCCTTATATATCCTTTATCATAGAAAGCGTCTGACTTAAGTTGTCTTCTTCAGATATATCCCTATCTGTGCGTCGGTAGCTGTTATAAAAAGCGTTGCTGTTATTGGCGTCAGTGTTGTCACATATTAAGTCCGGTGTCCCTTCACCAGGATACCTTATACATATTTGGTAACCCTACTCCTAGTGTATATTATATGGTACTTAAATTCAATCATAACTACGCCTCCAAGCTTATTATTAATAATTATGATAATTTTCCTTGTATAAGACTTGTGACTACCAACAATTTAACAATAAACAGAACTATAGTTAGACAAGGTAAGCCCACATAACCCACACGTGGTTATAATAACTACTAATATGGCGTAAGTTTTTGCGGTAAGCATTGCGGCGTGGGCTTTGGTTTTGGCCCATGCCTGCCTTAGATAATGATGGGCACGGGCGATGTGCCGTCACGAAGCCATTATAATTCAACTTATTAGTATCTCAGTAGTAAAACTCTTGAAATAGTTATGGTAAAGCTCTCTTTTAGTCCATCCATGCTGACCCAGTGAAGGTTAACAGAGCACAAGAAATAAGGGGTCTCTCCAGAAGTCTGTAGAAAGTCCTTTTTAATCGTCTGAAGCCAGATAGATCGGCATAAATAATGTATCCGGGAAATCATGTGCGTAGGCGTTCACTGTATTTGAATTCAAGAAAAGTCAATGTACACGAAAATAATCTAAACCCAAGAGTATGCACTGTTTCAGGGCGTTTCATTAAACAATAACTCATGACTAAATTAAGGGCACTAGATAATTATGATCGCTTTAGCTGTCTAAGTTAATTGACGTTTTTCACTAAAGCGTTGCAATAAAATTACACGTAGGTATGAGACAGGAGACCCGCGAATGGGTAAATAGAGCTTTTTATAAGATGCGACGGGCCCTGCGATGTCAGTTAGTTATTTGATGTGCCACCCACGTGGAACCCTAATCCGTTGGGTAACTCATCCCACAACTACGAATGCTTCCAAGTTAGGTACTAATATGATGGATTACTCGTAAACCACAGTCTAAAAGACCAGTTACGAAATGTATTAAGTACCAACATGGATGCTGCCAAGTGTATCGAATCAGATTATTTCACAAAGGCACATATTATGCTTTAAACATTAATTATGAATTAACCCTTCACGTAACAAAGTATAGACACAATGCAAAATGTATTTCTTGTACCCTAAGGCACTTACGCGCTTTGCTGAAATTTTCATGTGAAGTGTCATTTGGTAGAGATTTTCCGAGAGTATTTTTAATAAGTATTATGATAATCAGAAATGAAAGTAGCCTAGCTCTTACCTTATCCCTAAAGTAATTTACTTTAAAAATGATTACGTTAAGTATACCTTATAATACTCGGCAGAAAAAGAATCAAAAGTGTACTTACGAAATAACAAACACTTCCACATTCAAAAGTACTCTACCTAAATGCTAAAGAAAAACAAGCCGCATCTATAGAAGCATTCTTGCGGAACTATTGTAATCGAATCAATACATCATATTAATAAACAATAGAATAATTGCAAGGAACGTATAATATGCGCTCATCGGCTGTCAGGTCGAGTTACACTCACATCTGTCAGTGGGTTCGGGGACCGATGGGCTAATGTACCCGGTGTGGGCGGCTGACACCGCCGATCAATAAGAACATTGCTATAATTGGTCTGCATTCAATGAAGTATTGTTGGGCTGTCGTGACGGCGTACTTATGTGGGACGAAATCATTTTAGGGTTTTGTTTCAATCTACAGGTTGACTCTTAAATCAAACGAAAATATAATTTTAGAGCCATAATTGGGAAAAGTACCTAATTAACCATTTTAAAATTTCGGTTTTAATAATAACCTAATTACCTATCGATAAGTAGTCACATGCATTTAAAGGATAGTCTTCACATAAACGTTATAAATTAACATTTATTACATTCCTGAATTATTTCCCGACGATTTACATTAACAAATTTTCCAATAAAGGTACTGTATAGATTAACATCCGATCCAGGAATCGAATGTTAAATATTATGATTGTCAGATTAATAAAATAGCATAGAAAGTTAGAAATTTAGTTATAATTATGTAGTTAAAAACCTAATTTCCTGATAAAAAACGGAGTTGATCCGCTGAAAACGCTAATGTTATTTTCTTACCTAGTAATTTGGCGCCGCATCGTAACATAGAAATAGAAAAACTACGAGAAAATAGTCTCGGATATGAGTTGCGAACAAGTACGTGAGATGCCAAAATAACCACCGTGTGACTAAATATATAACGGCTTTGTAACAATATTTTATAGCAATTACTGTTAAGAACTCACCACTTGTTCAATATAATTTATCACTTATTTTTAAAGTTTTGGTAGATTTGAACCTAAATTCAAAATGTTGGCATAATAGACAACGATTTTATTTCACTGGGTGTCTATTAGATTCGACATTATGATATTACAAAAGCTATTTGTGCAAGTGTAGTGGGCTCGGAGAGAAATCAGTGCGGGGGTGTGGGCAGACACGCCTTGCGCGCGCGCTGTGAAAGGCCGAACACTCGCGTTATGTATGTATTTACTATTTTTATAGCGCAATAACGATGCAATGAGATTTGTCTAAACGAGAACATTTTTGCAGGTAATACGGTTTTTCTTCTCGAGTATGTTTTTACAGTGTTTTTATAGGTTTCTTCGTTACGTGGCTGTAACGATTACGCCTGTTATTAAAATATTTCCAACATAATGAAATTATTTCTGAATTCTCAAAGAATCTACAATAGAGCATCTTTAATAAATTTATATACCTAGCACATAATAAAATAGTATTATGGGTACAGGAACATAATATTGTAAGGTTTTAAGTAGAGAACTTTTTACAGTTTTATGGGTTCCGTCTTTACCTTAAAAACAAACCGTGTTCTCCTTCATAATTTACAAGAAAGGCAAAGAAAATCCGGAGGACACAAGTTCGCATACTGCCCGCGAGTTTTTCTATCACGAGTTTTATATTTCTTTATAGAAAGAACGCGAACGTAGCATATTATTAATTATACTTCTCTTGGAATAAAACAATATTTATCTTATTTTTTATTAATTAATAGATTATAGTGTCAGCTTCGGGAGATCCTACAATATTAAGTGGTTTCCATATAGAAGCGTGCAATTATTTATTATTCATGACGTCTCATTAATATTTATACGTCTAATTAAAATAATTGACACCTAAATGCGAGAGTTACTCCTACCAGGCGGAATTGGGTCAGTTTATGGGATGTGGGCGGCAGCCGACGACCAGCTGCATGCTGCGACCACAGACGACCATAACTAGGTACTACAGTCATTCTATTACAGGGACTGCGGCGATTCATTAACTTTAGTGCTCAGGAAAAATATTAAGTAAAATATAAAGTACCTTGGTCGTATGGATGGCTTAAACTAGCGTTGTCTGTAGCTACTGCGGGCGTAGCCGTAACAATGGGACACATACACACCATCACGCCTGTATTCCCCGAAAGGTTAGGCAGAGGTGTACTGAAGTACACTCACACTTCGCTGGTATGTTTAGGTTTCATGTAATAGGGGGCGAGCCTATTGCCATTAACTGGGTACAAATCCAGACTCCGAGCTGCCACTGAGAATTTCATAGAAATCCCAATAATACTTTACTCGACCTGGGGATTGAACCCAGGACCTCTAGCGTAGCAGTTGGGACACATGTCAGGACATATCCACTCTACCAAAAAGTTAACGCAGAAAATTAGTCAACTCTGATACCAGTTGATCGTATAACGACGAGGTATCTATATAACATTATGTTTGAATAGTAAATTAAGTAATATAATATTAATTGTAGTCAAACGCTCTACGCCGGAGTGGCCGACTCTTTGACTTGAATTGAACCCCCAATATATTTTTTATGAACTGTGATGTATCCTTACGAATGATAAACTATGATTCGTCAGCAAAATTCACAACTAAACTTAGTGTAATTATAGTATATTATATAAACTTAATATACATAGTACTTATGAATTCAGGATTAGATTAGAAAAACTACGAAGCTTTCGTTCTGCAGTCATTATTAGCCTGACATCTGATCCGAAATCTTGCAGTAGCGTGCCAATGCATACAACATAAAATATGTCTCTGAGATTTCATTACTATGTACTTACCTATACCTAGCTAATTTAGCATACACGCGCAACGCTATTTAACGACATAAAAATACATAAGGGAACGTACCTATCATTTAAATGGAAATCGGATTTTATTTATATTATTAAAGTACCTATCTACGAATATTTCAGGGGAATCTGCGTATTGAATAGTGAGTGGGTAGTTGGCAACATTTGAAATGTTGCCAATGAGCATCACCCCATTAGACTATAACATATGATAATTTGTTTAAGGAATGTAAGTATTTCTTTTAAAGTGACATAATTTTTATCTTTCAGACGATAATAGTTCTGACCATAAAAATGTTTGCAATTACGTTGCATTTAAGGCTTCGCCCTTGAGTGTGGTTCGGTGTTTGTACAACTGACAACAAAGCAATGAAAGGAAAAAATAGGTTTCTACACAAGTCCGACATAAACATAACCATACCGGCTTCCCAGGTGGCAGATGATCCTTTGATATTTGATTTATTACTATAAATTACTAGCTGTCCGCCCGCAGCTTTGCCCGCGTGGAGTATCCGTTTATCACATATGGTTATGAAAAATAGATAGTAGCCGATTCTAAGACCTACTGAATATGCATATAAAATTTCATAAAAATCGGTCAAGCCATTTCATTAGCCATTGTGACACGAGAATTTTATATATAAGGTATTATTTATACCTTGATATTATTTAATTATTTATTCGAGCTAAAATCAAAAAAGCAGAGTGTTGTTCACAACGAGAAATACTGAAATACTTTGCCACGTCAAAAATATATTTGTTAAAAAATTGTAGAGCTGACGCACTTCATTCGTTATCATTTTAAAATGTAAACAATTTTGACTCGTTTTCATACTTACTACAGTTTTTTCATTCTTTACGATTTCTTGCTCGTGGTATTGGCTACTGTTATAATCTATATCTACTATCTTATAATATAAAAGGCAATGTCCCGACTGACATATCATCGCCCAGCCGAAACCACAAATGATAGAAGTTTGAAATTTTGAGGGGCTATTGATTTTATACTCCAGGCGTCATTTAAGAAAGGATTTTTCAAAATTGATCTCCTTAAGGGGTGAAATGGGGGTTTAAAGTTTGTATGAAACTCAGTAATTTTTAATTTGAAATGAATGAAATTTGGTATTTAGCCTCTAAATATAAAATAATTAAATACGTCTTTAAAGATTTTTTTACTTTCATCCCTTAAATGGATAAATAGGGGTGTTAAAGTTTGAATGGGAAATTGTTTTATATCAAAATTACTTGAAATTTAATATTTATGCTCTTCAATATCCTAATTAAAGAAATACGTATTCCTGGATTTTTTTATTTTCACCCCTTAAGAGTACAAAACCGGGTGTTAAAGTTTTATGGAAAATATTTTTTTTATTATCAAATTACTTGAAATTTAATATTTATGCTCTTCAATTGTAATGTTAAATTTTTACATACAAATAATATTTACTTAAAAGAGAACTAAACTATACACAATATACGAAAACAAATTGTCACGCCCAGGCGTCGAAGTATTCCTCCGCATCACTCGAGTCCAAGTCCAAGTCCAAGTCCAAGTCCAAGTCCAAGTCCAAGTCCAAGTCCAAGTCCAAGTCCAAGTCCAAGTCCAAGTCCAAGTCCAAGTCCAAGTCCAAGTCCAAGTCCAAGTCCAAGTCCAAGTCCAAGTCCAAGTCCAAGTCCAAGTCCAAGTCCAAGTCCAAGTCCAAGTCCAAGTCCAAGTCCAAGTCCAAGTCCAAGTCCAAGTCCAAGTCCGAGTCCGAGTCCGAGTCCAAGTCCAAGAGTCCGAGTCCGAGTCCGAGTCCGAGTCCGAGTCCAAGCCGAAATCCGAAAGCTGAAAGCCGAAAGCCGAAAGTCGAAAGTCGAATTCGAAATCGAGAGTCGAGTCGAAAGTCGAAAGTCGAAACTCGAAACTCGAAACTCGACAGTCGAAAGTCAAAAGTCAAAAGTCGAAAGTCGAAAGTCGAAAGCCGAAAGCCGAAAGCCGAAAGCCGAAAAACGTAAGCCAAAAATCAAATTCGAAATCGAGAGTCGAGTCGAAAGTCGAAAGTCGAAAGTTGAAAGTCGAAAGTCGAAAGTCGAAAGTCCAAAGTCCAAAGCCGAAAGCCGAAAGCCGAAAGCCGAAAGCCGAAGGCCGAAAGCCGAAAGCCGAAAGCCGAAAGTCGAAAGTCGAATTCGAAATCGAGAGTCGAGTCGAAAGTCGAAAGTCGAAAGTCGAAACTCGACAGTCGAAAGTCGAAAGTCGAAAGTCGAAAGTCGAAAGTCGAAAGCCGAAAGCCGAAAGACGAAAGCCGAAAGCCGAAACACGAAAGCCGAAAGCCGAAAGCCGAAAGCCGAAACTCGAAAGTCGAAAGTCGAAACTCGAATTCCAAATCGAGAGTCGAGTCGAGAATCGAGAGTCGAGTCGAAAGCCGAGTCGAGAGTCAAGTCGAGAGTCGAGAGTCGAGTCAAGAGTCGAGTTGAGAGTCGAGTCGAGAGTCGAGTCGAGAGTCGAGTCGAGAGTCCAGTCGAGAGTCGAGTCCAAGTCCAAGTCCAAGTCCAAGTCCTTTCGAAAGTCGAAAGTCGAAAAGTCGAAAGTCGAAAGTAGAAAGTCGAAAGTCGAAAGTCGAAAGTCGAAAGTCGAAAGTCGAAAGTCGAAAGTTGAAAGTCGAAAGTTGAAAGTCGAAAGTCGAAAGTCGAAAGCCGAAAACCGAAAAGCCGAAAGCCGAAACTCAAAACTCGAATTCCAAATCGAGAGTCGAGTCGAGAGTCGAGAGTCGAGTCGAGAGTCGAGAGTCGAGAGTCGAGAGTCGAGTCGAGAGTCGAGAGTCGAGAGTCGAGTCGAGAGTCGAGAGTCGAGAGTCGAGTCGAGAGTCGAGTCGAGAGTCAAGAGTCGAGTCGTGAGTCGAGTCGAGAGTCGAGTCGAGTGTCGAGTCGAGAGTCGAGTCGAGTGTCGAGTCGAGAGTCGAGTCGAGTGTCGAGTCGAGAGACGAGTCGTCGTGTGTCGAGTCGAGAGTCGAGTCTTGAGTTGAGAGTCGAGGCTAGAATCGAGTCGAGAGACATGTCGAGAGACGAGCCGTCGAGTGTCGAGTCGAGAGTCGAGTCTTGAGTCGAGAGTCGAGGCGAGAGTCGAGTTGACAGTCGACTCGAGAGTCGAGTCGATAGTCGAGAGTCGAGAGTCGAGACGATAGTCAAGTCGAGTGTCGAGTCGAAAGTCGAAAGTCAAAAGTCGAAAGCCGAAAGCCGAAAGTCGAAAGTCGAATTCGAAATCGAGAATCGAGAATCGAGTCGAGAGTCGAGAGTCGAGAGTCGAGAGTTGAAAGTCGAAAGCCGAAAGCCGAAAGCCGAAAGTCGAAAGCCGAAAGTCGAAAGTCGAATTCCAAACCGAGAGTCGACTCAAGAGTCGAGTCGAGTCGAGAGTCGATTCGAGAGTCGAGTCGAGAGTCAAGTCGAGAGTCAAGTCGAGAGTCGAGTCGAGAGTCGAGTCGAGAGTCGAGTCGAGAGTCGAGTCGAGAGTCGAGTCAAGAGTCGAGTTGAGAGTCGAGTCGAGAGTCGAGTCGAGAGTCCAGTCGAGAGTCGAGTCGAGAGTCGAGTCTAAGTCCAAGTCCAAGTCCTTTCGAAAGTCGAAAGTCGAAAAGTGGAAATTGAAAGTCGAAAGTAGAAAGTCGAAAGTCGAAAGTCGAAAGTCGAAAGTCGAAAGTCGAAAGTCGAAAGTCGAAAGTCGAAAGTCGAAAGTTGAAAGTCGAAAGTCGAAAGTCGAAAGTCGAAAGTCGAAAGTCGAAAGTCGAAAGTCGAAAGCGAAAGCCGAAAGCCGAAAGCCGAAAGTCGAATTCGAAATCGAGAGTCGAGTCGAGAGTCGAGAGTCAAAAGTCGAAAGTCGAAAGCCGAAAGTCGAAAGTCGAAAGTCGAAAGTCGAAAGTCGAAACTCGAAACTCGACAGTCAAGTCGAAAGTCGAAAGTCGAAGGTCGAAAGTCGAAAGTCGAAAATCGAAAGTAGAAAGTCGAAAGTCGAAAGCCGAAAGCCGAAAGACGAAAGCCGAAAGCCGAAAGCCGAAAGACGAAAGCCGAAAGCCGAAAGCCGAAAGCCGAAAGCCGAAATCCGAAACTCGAAAGTCGAAAGTCGAAACTCAAATTCCAAATCGAGAGTCGAGTCGAGAATCGAGAGTCGAGTCGAGAGTCGAGTCGAGAGTCGAGTCGAGAGTCGAGTCGAGAGTCGAGTCGAGAGTCGAGTCGAGAGTCGAGTCGAGAGTCGAGTCGAGAGTCGAGTCG
The DNA here is from genome assembly GCA_958496365.1 of Subacronicta megacephala. Taxonomy (NCBI): domain Eukaryota; kingdom Metazoa; phylum Arthropoda; class Insecta; order Lepidoptera; family Noctuidae; genus Subacronicta; species Subacronicta megacephala. The sequence goes on from OY292533.1 coordinate 184,396, forward strand.
AGAGTCGAGTCGAGAGTCGAGTCGAGAGTCGAGTCGAGAGTCGAGTCGAGAGTCGAGTCGAGAGTCGAGTCCAAGTCCGAGTCCAAGTCCGAGTCCGAGTCCGAGTCCGAGTCCGAGTCCGAGTCCGAGTCCGAGACCGAGTCCGAGTCCGAGTCCGAGTCCGAGTCCGAGTCCAAGCCGAAAGCCGAAAGCCGAAAGCCGAAAGTCGAAAGCCGAAAGCCGAAAGCTGAAAGCCGAAAAACGGAAGCCAAAAATCGAATTCGAAATCGAGAGTCGAGTCGAGAATCGAGAGCCGAGTCGAGAGTCGAGTCGAGAGTCGAGTCGAGAGTCGAGTCCAAGTCCAAGTCCGAGTCCAAGTCCGAGTCCGAGTCCGAGTCCGAGTCCGAGTCCGAGTCCGAGACCGAGTCCGAGTCCGAGTCCGAGTCCGAGTCCGAGTCCAAGCCGAAAGTCGAAAGTCGAAAGCCGAAAGCCGAAAGCCGAAAGCCGAAAAACGGAAGCCAAAAATCGAATTCGAAATCGAGTCGAGTCGAGTCGAAAGTCGAAAGCCGAAAGCCGAAAGTCGAAAGCCGAAAGCCGAAAAACGTAAGCTAAAAATCGAATTCGAAATCGAGTCGAGTCGAGTCGAAAGTCGAAAGCCGAAAGCCGAAAGCCGAAAGCCGAAAGCCGAAAGCCGAAAGTCGAAAGTCGAAAGTCGAAAGTCGAAAGCCGAAAACCGAAAGCCGAAAGCCGAAAGCCGAAAGCCGAAAGCCGAAAGCCGAAAGCCGAAAGCTGAAAGCCGAAAGTCGAAAGCCGAAAGCCGAAAGCCGAAAGTCGAAAGTCGAATTCGAAATCGAGAATCGAGTCGAGAGTCGAGAGTCGAGAGTCGAGAGTCGAAAGCCGAAAGCCGAAAGCCGAAAGCCGAAAGCCGAAAGCCGAAAGCCGAAAGTCGAAAGTCGAATTCCAAATCGAGAGTCGACTCAAGAGTCGAGTCGAGTCGAGAGTCGATTCGAGAGTCGAGTCGAGAGTCAAGTCGAGAGTGAAGTCGAGAGTCGAGTCGAGAGTCGAGTCGAGAGTTGAGTCGAGAGTCGAGTCGAGAGTCGAGTCGAGAGTCGAGTCGAGAGTCGAGTCGAGAGTCGAGTCGAGAGTCGAGTCGAGAGTCGAGTCGAGAGTCGAGTCGAGAGTCGAGTCGAAAGTCGAGTCGAGAGTCGAGTCAAGAGTCGAGTCGAGAGTCGAGTCGAGAGTCGAGTCGAGAGTCGAGTCGAGAGTCGAGTCAAGAGTCGAGTTGAGAGTCGAGTCGAGAGTCGAGTCTAAGTCCAAGTCCAAGTCCTTTCGAAAGTCGAAAGTCGAAAAGTCGAAAGTCGAAAGTCGAAAGCCGAAAGCCGAAAGTCGAATTCGAAATCGAGAGTCGAGTTGAGAGTCGAGTCGAGAGTCGAGTCGAGAGTCAAGTCGAGAGTCGAGTCGAGAGTCGAGTCGAGAGTCGAGTCGAGAGTCGAGTCGAGAGTCGAGTCGAGAGTCGAGTCGAGAGTCGAGTCGAGAGTCGAGTCGAGTCGAGAGTCGAGTCGAGTGTCGAGTCGAGAGACGAGTCGTCGAGTGTCGAGTCGAGTCTTGAGTCGAGAGTCGAAAGCCGAAAGCCGAAACCCGAAAGCCGAAAGTCGAAAGTCGAATTCGAAATCGAGAATCGAGTCGAGAGTCGAGAGTCGAGAGTCGAGAGTCGAGAGTCGAGAGTCGAGAGTCGAAAGTCGAAAGCCGAAAGCCGAAAGCCGAAAGTCGAAAGCCGAAAGCCGAAAGCCGAAAGTCGAAAGTCGAATTCCAAATCGAGAGTCGACTCAAGAGTCGAGTCGAGTCGAGAGTCGATTCGAGAGTCGAGTCGAGAGTCGATTCGAGAGTCGAGTCGAGAGTCGATTCGAGAGTCGAGTCGAGAGTTGAGTCGAGAGTCGAGTCGAGAGTTGAGTCGAGAGTCGAGTTGAGAGTCGAGTCGAGAGTCGAGTCGAGAGTCGAGTCGAGAGTCGAGTCGAGAGTCGAGTCGAGAGTCGAGTCGAGAGTCGAGTCGAGAGTCGAGTCGAGAGTCGAGTCGAGAGTCGAGTCGAGAGTCGAGTCGAGAGTCGAGTCGAGAGTCGAGTCGAGGGTCGAGTCAAGAGTCGAGTCGAGAGTCGAGTCGAGAGTCGAGTCGAGAGTCCAGTCGAGAGTCGAGTCGAGAGTCGAGTCTAAGTCCAAGTCCAAGTCCTTTCGAAAGTCGAAAGTCGAAAAGTCGAATGTCGAAAGTCGAGACTCGATTTCGATAGTCGAGAGTCGAGAGTCGAGACGATAGTCAAGTCGAAAGTCGAAAATCGAGTCGACTGTCGAAGGCAGAAAGTCCAAATGAAAGTCGAAGTCGAAAGTCGAGTCGAAAGTCGAGTCGAAAGTCGAGTCGAATAAGATAGTCTATCTATCTATCTATCTATATAATATAGTATCTCTTATCTGTATCTCTTAGTAAACGTGTTACTTTAATTGTATTGCAATTAATTTCAAGTAATTTTCATAATAAATAATTTATTTTCCGCATAATTTTATAGGAAATTATTATAAGTATTTAAAAGCTCTTCAATACTTTTTTGAATTTCACCTCTTAGCGGCGTAAAAAAAGTTATTGCCCCTTTTTAAGTGCAAGAAAGGAAATCTGATATTTTTATTATCAAAGTTATGAGGTCCGCTCTAAAAATAAATAAATACGTGAATCACATTATTCGAAAATCATACTAAAGTTGCACGCAATCATATTGTGTCACGCAGCAGCCGATTATTTAGTAAACTTACTTTTCGCTAAAGTACGAAGTAATTGGGGTATTGCTTTAGCTGTAGCTTCATCTGGAATAGCACCTTCTCTTTTGGATGGTGGGAAACAGCTCACGCTGCCTTTAAAACTTCCGCTTAATCTCACCCGTGTCGAAACTCCGTTTTGCAATAATATCTAAGCAGAGTGAGTGATATGGTTCAAGTTCTCTGAAATTGCACACTTATCGTGTGGGATGAGATAACTATGGCACAGAAAGTTGGAATTTTAGCACACAGTAAAACACTTCTTAAAGATGTCAGAAGTAGCAAAAGAGTGATAGGTCCAGTTACTGTGTTGTTGGCAGGGGAATTTCGTCAAATTCTGTTCTAGAGGAACCTGAGCAGATGAAGACGGAGCATCCTTATCATCTTCGTACCTATGGTTCAACATAATGAATATCTTCAAAGATAAACATGAGAGATATGCGTCTTCTGGAGAGTTTTCTGAGCTAGTACTTAAAATAGCAAATGGAGATTATCCCGAAACTAAGGGGAAAATATGTACCTATACCATCTCTGCTGAATATAATACGAGTAGTGACAGGTGCCTATGACAGGTCTTATAGTTAGAGTGTATCCTGATGTATGCCTGTGCAAACGTGCAAAACTGACTCCGAAAAACAACAGTGCAGCTGCTATTACTCGTAATTACATACTTCTTAAGTCGTTAGAGGGCTAACAAATTGAATATAGGTCTGTCGATTTTTTTATTGTTTTTTTTTATTATATTTTTTATTATGTTTTTATTTAGTTTGAAATTTTATTGATGTTACTAATAAGTATGGGTTGTTGTGCGTCAGACGGACGAAAAATAAATACTTTTTCTTTCTTTCTTTCGATTCAGTCAGCCACAAGCTGATGAAAGTTTACTATTCTGTGGAGTTCCTTTTTACCCTAATTGAGACGCCTGTAATGCTGCTGCGTCTCCTTAAACCACTTAAAATATGCAGTGGGACTAGACTGCAAGTAATATTATTGCACAAAAATATTAAACAGGGCACTGTGATTACTGGATGTGCTCGCGAGAAATTAGTTTTCGAATAATGACAGCAGTACTAATAGCAGTCTGGTCATTTTGACACCAGACAGAAAAACCACCAAAGTGGTATACAAGGAAGTGCAATTCCTATGCTTGCACTATTTATTTGTGGAAATCGATATTACGAGACCTCCGGAATGATAGATGCTTTAATTAGCTACTAGAACACGAATGGTGCTTATTTAATAACAAATTTATCTGTTATTTTTAAAAGAAAGAATATTTTATCTATCTATTTTTATATTTCGGTAAAATAATAAAGTTAAGAAAATTTTGTGGTCAAAGAAGCGGACGGAAAGATAATGTTAGATATTTTTCAATATCCCGCCGGAACTGAAAACTAAACAGTTGAAATCGTGATGTCCACGCGGGCGAAGCTGCGGGCGGAAAGCGAGAATGCCCCAATCTGTCAAAAATTCTGGAAATCATACAAAATTACCATATAAAGCATTTTTACCCGTTTTTCAGATTTTTCTTTCTATTTAAGATTTTAAAGTATTTTAATATAGGTACCTAAATAATTGATATTATTATCTTATTTAATTTACGAAACCTTATGCTTACCTTATTTAGTACCTACTGAATTTGTAGAGTGGGTTGAAGGCGATGAAATAAATACCGTATAACAAATAAAACAATAGGATGCTTAATTGTGGAAAATATTTTATTAAGAGTTTAAATATAAGAGAAAGAAAATAAAAATGATTCGATTCTATTGAACTAGATTGCGTTCTTAAATCTGAGTAATGTGTACATTGAAACATGTTAGATCAAACACGCGTTAAAGATTTATTGGAATCGAGGTCGCTCGCACTAAAATAACTAGTGTACTAATTACCCATTTTACATACAAAATTCAGACCAACTTGATACAATAACATCAGAATGATGTTGGTATCTACACTACCTACATACACTCAAAATATAATCCAGAATACCTAAATGTATTGAAGTCTGTCTGGACTGAGATGATTCATGTTTGTTAACGTCATCGCTGCGGTGTGGGATTCCTGAAAGAGAATACCATATATGGCAGGCGAGTCGCCGCCACTTGCAGGTAATGCATCCCTGATCAGTGAGCGATTATAACGCAACGGAAGCGGCTGAAATTAGCAGAGCGCGCGCATCGGGCGCTCGGGGCCAGCGCCAGCCCGGCCGCGCCGAAACTAAATACCCAAAAGCGTTTGTGATCGCGCGAGCGGCTGCCAAATATGGCACGAATCTCGGGTTTCGCGAGGCGCGCGCACCGCGTCGCTGGCACACCACCAGCTACTGCAAAAACGCTCTCTGTTCCCGACTAAAAACACGTAAAAAACGTTTTTATTTCTGTAGCGAGCGGCCTCTAAATTTAGGCCGTATGGAAACCGAAAGTAATACGGGCGATTTTGGTTGGGGCCGCGTTGTCTGTATTTAGATTAGAGCGGCGCGGGCGCAACGGCGACGCAGTGCCGCGAATCGCGACTCGGGAGTAGCGACGCGACCTCCGCGAGCGACCACGCACCACGCACCACGCACCACGCACCGCGCACGATAACGCGCGGCCGGCACCCGCGCGACAGGCTGCACACTGTGATCCCACTGTGATACAATATGCGCACGCGTTAACAGTTTATCAATGAAAAGTTTCGTGTTATAAGTGCTATATTACAAAGGATTTGGATGTCACAGATGTTACCCGAGGGCGGAGGTGATTACTTTAATATTTTTAACATTAAGTTTTAAATAAGGTTTATCATATTCTGATTGCACTTGGTATGCAAAGCATGCAACTTGAACTGCAAAATTATAAAGAAACACTTTATATGTTCGCTATTATTTTTCGAGTCTGACGTGCACTTAATTCTTTTGACGGTTAAAGGTGGTTAAAAATAATGTTAAACGTCTGATTTAATAAGTTGTTGATTAAGTTGAAGCTCATCTATTCATTTATTGAAGATACCAAAATTGTTTGATTAAAGTATGAGGTACATACCTAATAGGTAGTATATTATTTGGTATGAATAATCATTGTTCAATAAACAGCTAACAAACATAATTGTTATCTATGGAGACGCGTTAACTGCACAGTTAAAGTAACCCAGTGATATGGTATCTAAGTAGGTGGCGTAGTGTGACCATGCTCTTATCTCCTGAGCTATCACGTCTCGATATGTTGTAGTTGTTTACTGTATTGATTAGCTACCCATAACATTATCATCAGATAGAGCAGCAGTTGCAAACTAAATACATTGGTTAAATAATTAAGAACTTCTTTATGTTATTGCAAGTAATGTAAGTACTTTATCATACTTATATCTATCTATGATGTTGTTAAATTTAATATTTAGATATTAAATTTTTTGTGTCAATTTATTTAATGAATACTAAACGTCATTGTGGCTATATTATGTACCTACCTACTAGCTGCTATTTGATTGTGGCGTTCAGATCAAAGTTCAAATAAAATAGTTTGTATAGCTACTACGTAAGTAAGTAATTAATATTCACACTCGGTAATGTTTCTCGGTCAATTAAAAAGTCACAGTCTTTGCTTTTGGTGGTACATAACTTATTGTTTTCATAACATCTTTGTAATAATGCCTCATTCCTTCTTCGTTTTTATTTAAACGTTGTATTATTATACTAGTATTATCTTATAATTATGCAATCACTCACACTCTCTGTATCTGTAGACCTTACAAATGTTTTTGTGCAGGGATCGAACCTGATCCGTAACGCCAATTTCTCAATCACTGCGTCACTCAAACCGTTAACTTCGTAAAATTTCATTAAGGTACGCATTTGATCTATGTAAGTAGATATTTAGGTAAAACGGGACGGAACCGTTATCCCTAAAAGCTTTTAATTGCTTGAAAGAAGATGTAAATAATTGCAATGCAAACATTTTCACGGTTCCAATTCAGTACAAGAGAGAGGGTGTCAATTCTGTCACTTATGTCATTTGCAGTTCCAATGAATTTTCTCTTGTACTGTATGTTGACATCCGTTTACGAATGTCTATTATTTTATCTGTGTCATGTGTGCAGATCCAATCAGTATTGTGTGCGCATGTCTTTACCGCAGAAAGCTCCGGTGGCGGTTAGTCCTTATACGGCGAGTGTCAAATTGTGTTTACCGCCAATAGCGAAATATGCATGTATAACTTACCGTTGTTCAAACATTGTTGTTTAAGATCGAGGCGTTTTCTGTTATCACTTAGCCGGTTTGGGCGTCGCCGAGGTGATGCCACTGTTTGTTTAGGTGCTTGCTTCTTTTGGTCTCAGGGTTTCAAAGCTTTGGAATAGCCGCTGTCGAAATGTCTAGACTCAATGATAGAGATATTTTTTGTAGATTGTTTTTATAAATACTACATCCGTAGATAAGATTGCTCAACCGTTCATTATTAGCCACATAAATATGAATAAATTAAGTAGTTACCTACATAATTATATGGGTCAATCATCAACCATCGATGGTCTCGGATGACAAAAGAGAAACTTATTTTATTAAAACAGAGATTTTAACGCGTTTAAGGCTTTGTACTCTAATCTAGGTACTTCCGTTTGCCTGCAATCCAAATTCTATCAAGTAGGTATCGCCTACTTAACGTCAGGTTTTAATAATGGCCTAATAATCCGTAGATAGACAAGTTCTTAGATATGACAAAAAAAAACATTCCGTAACTCAAATAAGGAGTCTTAATCGGCAATCACTTATGTCTTCTGCAAAGATAACCATAACCGATAGTTTACCATAAAACGTCGGTTACGGATACTTAATATTATTATGTACAACAATAACAATAGTAGTTTTGGTCAACCGTTCGTAATTCGTTACCAAAACGGTAATAAATAACTCGACGTTGGTCTCCTACGCTCCTCAATATGATTCATGCCTACACCGCGATATACCTAATGTGGCAGCTATTAGCATTCCCTTTATGCCGATCTCAAATTAATAGCTAGTTGTTAACCCGCGGCTCGACTCGACTTTTGGAAAGTTAAAACAATAAAAAACTCCACATTTGTTGTTATTTATTTACGTCGTTTAATTTGGACTGCATTCTTGTAATTGGTGATGCAATACACAGTTTTTTTAGACTGCCTCGTTGGTCTAGTGGTCCCAATCGCGACTGCTACGCTAGAGGTCTTGGGTTTGATCCCCAGGTCGAGCAAAGTGTTATTGAGTTTTTCTATGAAATTCTCAGTAGCAGCTCGGAGTCTGGATTTGTGCCCGGTGAATGGCAATAGGCTCGCCCCCTATTACATGGAACCCAAACAAACCGGCGAACTGTGGGTGTACATTAAGTACACCTCTGCCTAACCCTTCGGGGAATACAGGCTGGATGGTATGTTATTATACACAGTTTTGGAATTATGCTGTAAGTAATGTCCAAAGGGCATATTGATTTGTGATAGGTACTTTTATGATTCATCTTTTGAATTGAATACAAACGTCATAAGACTGCTAATCACTTTTTGTTTTGAGTCATAGGTAGGTTTATGAAGAATAAAATAGCTGCCATATTATAGGTACCTACATAAGTTCATTGTAAAGGAAGCTGCGTTTCATCTTAACTGAAGGATTCGAACATCCGTTTGCACACATTGTTACATATAAATGTACTTACACCACAAGTTTAGTAACTGAAGTGTTAATGCAATTTTATTAGAATTAATTTACATTTACAATTTACTTAATAATGATTGAATTAATTCTAATGCTATCTAACTATCTAAGTATTTCTATTTTTACATGAATCCCCATTTCCCTTGGTCAGGCCATAACTTGAGAAGGACATTACAGATTTCATTCATCTTTTTTTAAAAGTTTTCTAATAAGTACATTGTAGAAGGTTCTTACGGTTGCAAAAATTAAGAAAATTGGTGGGTAAGACAGAACAAAGTCTGTCGGTACAATTCTTTAATTATAGTAGTTACCTATTCTTAACTATTCGAGTGTTTCAAGGAGTGGTACCTATTGGAAAACATGGATATTCCATTTAAATAAATAGATAATTGTCAAGCAATACAAAACTATTCAAATTGTAATGTTGACTCACTGTTTAATTTATGGTGTAAACAGGCCAAATATCTTAATTAACGCTTGGCACTCTTAGGCTATGTTAGCGCCGGTAGTCCATTCACGACCAAGGTGACAGGTGACGCCACGGTTACGCCAAACCAACAGCTGTTAGAAAAATTCCCTTACTACGGAATAGTAATGTGTACCTATATGTTTTTGGTAAACAATGCCAAGAGCCGCTAATCACGTATGTACAACGAACTGTTAACAGGCAAAAATGCATGTTCCGCATGGCATGGGCACATGGGTGGTTGGACGAGTGACGTAGTCCCTGGCGGGGTGCCAATATCACGTAACATCGAGTAAACATTAGTAGTGTTTGTGTTATATGTAGGTGAGGATGATTCAGGATGCAGTTTACTTTGCACAGAGATCACAGACCGAAGATGTTGATTATATAGAGATAGGACCTATAGACAATTACTATTAGGAACCTATTTGTATCGTACATTTTGAGAATGGGCTAGTTGACAATTATTTTTGTATGATCCCATAAAAAAGTTGAACATAGAGCTCACAAAAAGAAACATAATTAAAATCGGTTGAAAAATAAGGAAGTTATAAGCATTTACATTTTATGCTTTACGGAGAGCCCACTAGAGAGGGCTTGTGATTTCACAATCCGATATGCCATACTTACAATTTCTATTCTATTGAAAGAAGGGTAAAGATTTTTTTTTTTTTTTTGTAACCTCCTCCCTTTTCTGTTTACTTTTTCTTCTTCTTTCTTTTCATTGCTCCACTGGGATGATCTTACACGCACGTACGTACCTACACGTTAGGGGCCCCTGTAGCCAACTACCCTACTAATTTCTAGCCCTTGCTAGCTTTATTGTTGCTAGCGAGAGGGTTCTCTGTTTATAGTTATCGTTATTTTTTTAATCAAAGACCTTCTTCCATGTTACCTAAACATAATATCAAGGAGGTGGACGAAGTCCTCTCACCTCTTTTTACCCTGTCAACGAACCATACCCTAGAAAAACAATTGTTACGACTAATACACTATAGCAATTCAAAACACACAATGATTTTTGACTATGATCAATCAGTTAATCTACGTAGATCGTTTGCGCCTGCTAGACAAATGACACAAATCGATAGGTAGCATATCCATTTGCAGCTACCTCTATTGGGCAGAATAAGTATAAGCAAAGTTTAAAAAAAATACAAATCTGTCCCAAATTAAGCTCCTATCGCTGAAATGGTCAACCAATAATAATATATTAAATAGATATGATAATCTTAATAATCTACCTAAATGTAGCGTGCGTCCGAGCAATGCCTTAAAAGTGAAGGGTTCGTCTGTATTTGCAGACTTTATTGCCGGCAGCGGTCTGTTTGGGCATGACTCATTTAATATTGTTGTGATTTGGTATCGTATAAATCTCAGAGAGCATCAGTCCTGGTATCGTGAAATTCGTATTTATAGCAGTTTTGTAATAAACATCGCCAATTTTTACGTTGTTAATTCCTTCCTTATTGTAGACTGGCAGTTTGCCACTTTACAAGAGAATGCGGGATCCACTGTCGTCATTGTATGTTTATAGGTATAATAGATAATTTTCTTATTCCAAGTTGTCTTGTATCGCTAAAATGTATGATCTGACAGATCGCCCTATTAGTAGGTAATTACTTATGTGATGGACCTTAGTGATGGAACTTAGTGATGGACAAGTTATTCGCGTTGTAGTGATTCACGCGGAACGACATTCAAACGCACTTACCGCACTCGGTTTCTCGGAAAGCGGTACTTAATTGAAATAAACAGTTAATTTTAATTTAAAATTAATATACCTACCTATTTATAACAATAATAATTTATGCTTATTTTTTATTATTTTTTAGCATTAAATATTGCGAAATTTTCACAAAGAACTGAATTTTCTAATTAAAGAAAATTTCTAGTGACGACGACGTCGCCTCAAGACGTAAAAGGTGGAAGAGAAATTCGACATCACAGGCAGTGGTCTCGGTAGCTTAGTTGGCAAAGCGTCTGGTGTACTTAACCAGAGAGACGCAGGTTCAAACCCTGCCTGAGATCGAATTTTTCTTTCACTAGAAATTTTCTTTAATTAGAAAATTCAGTTCTTTGTGAATAATAATTTATACTTTATTGTACACCAGAAACAAACTTAATTAACAAAACAAATATGTAAATAGAATATTCATAAATTATTAGACAAATTGATACTTATAGGTAAGTTATTAAATTATTTAGTTAATATTTATATATAAGTAAGTATTTTTTTAGCTACCTACATTTATTTTCCATATTAAGTATAACAACCTAAGTATTTGTGTGTGTACAATTATTTGTGTGATTTTAAATTAGGTATATACTGAAGCTTTTTATACTTATTTGATGTAAGGTAATTGATGTAAATTCCAGTACATATCTCACAATTTTGTTCCTTATCAATTTTTATGTTTAATTGTTGATATGTCTTAGTCTAGATAGGTAGGTACAATCAATACCTAGGTACTATAGATGTGATGAAAACAAGGAACGTACAATAGATGTAGGTAAAGATCATGCTCATAATCATTTCGGTTTCGCATCCGAATAGCGAAAGTGTTGAGTATACAAGGCGCACGCGCACGTCACGAGCAGTCACGGACTTACGGAATATAAATTATTGTGAGAACCGACGCCAACGCTTCATAATCACAGCAAATAAGTATAATACAGAATGCCTGATGCTCTGTGATTCGGATGTTGGAGTACAGGCACCAAGTTTAAGGCCTTTTATCCTTAGAGTCCTTGAAAACCCCAAAATATTATATAGGTAAGCAAACCCCAATATGATGTTACAAAATACTATTGTCGTGTCTGGAACACTCATGATACTTAGGTTACATCGTGTGATATCGCGGTTAGCAGTAACCACAGCAGTGCTTCCGTTTTGTCTACTAATATCAACCAAAAACCACCAAAACAATCAAATTAAATAATAACAAGCTTTAAATGGAATTGTGTGTCATTTGATTTAATCAATATTACTTTCCTTAATATGAAAGTCATGATCGAAAAGCCTTATGGTGATTATGTACCTACCTCTTTGTAACTATTTAGTACTAGGTACCTTTATAAACAATACAAATCCAAGTTATAATCCAACTTGTAGTACAAGATCATCAACCCTCTGCTGTACTAATCACGCCGACAATTGGTCTGCAAACTAGCTGCTAGACTTCTGGTGCTAACCTGTATTGTGTTTCTATTACGTTCATTAATTGGCACCTCATTCCGTGAGTGTTAATTATTTTACTAATTCCACGCCTTCACTGCTTGGTGGGTGGTATCGATGGATATCACTTACCTATTTCCAAATGAATAAAAACCCTTTTTTTATTATCGCGATCTTTGTGTGGGATGGTAGACTGTATACCCTACCTACTTACATAATTATGTAACTAAGTATAATAATAAAGTAATTGCTGTCCATGACAGGTATTATTGTTCAATGTCTACAAGTATCACGTTACCTACGTGTTTTTATGTAGATAATTATGTCATGTCTATAGGACTCCTCTCCTCATGTTTAGTTTTAGACATTACGTATCAATTGTGAATTTGTGATTCACAGCGGACGTGAAAACTGCTAATTCAACTGCTTTATTTGATCGCTGCATCGGTGAATTGGTTAATTTGATTCATGGCTGCTATTTTCATTGTTTATGGGACTTACTGCTCTTATCATATAGTTGTCGTTCACACAGAGTTAAAAGTGAACGTATTCGTATTAAAATTTTTTTTTAATGATCTATCGCATCTATTCTTATCACATACAAGGAAACCTATGTTACCTATATATGTATAATCAAAACCTGTTTTTATTCTTCGAAACCATTACACACTGGTCGCATCAACTGAAAGCTTGTTGCGAAATGGTGCGGTGTTTCAGCCCTGTTGCGCGTGCGCCGGTCCATTCGCGGCGCGTGTATTTCGGGCGGCACTCGACTCGCTTCGGGTTTCACTCCTTTCTACCGACCGACCCCGCAGATCCCACTGACACACAAACACACTGTATTTTCAGCTTGAGCCTCTGATAACCACGTTTAGATTAGTTTAGATGCCCTAATTTTAACCATAAGTATGCTTTCGCTATTCCGCGCAATCGTGTTAACATTCCAGCAATGCATTTGACAGCTTCTATGAATTATTAATGAGGTATAATAGGTAGGTAATACTATATTTTTTATTTCATAGTAAATTTTTGCGTATATGCCATAAAATGCCTCGCTGAAATATTTTTAGACTTGGCGGCAAAATTTTAGTTTATTCGTGGTTTCGGAACATAAGGTGATGATTCATTGATAATGGGCGAATGAGTAATATCACATAGGTACCTACACAGATTTAAGGAAATATCTGAGGGTACCTATAAGAGTTCAATAGACGATTTACTATCTGTGTGTAATCTGATGATGATGACGAAATCGGGATCGGGCGCCTCGTAGTAAACACACATGATTTACGATTCACACAGATTTTTACCTGACGTAGGTAGGTGCGTTTACAATCAAAACACAATTTTGTTTATTTTAACTGTATTGAATCATTTTGTCAGTCTGTGTCAGACACGTGTGTGTTTTAGGCAGGAATTTACGTATATTTTAAAATACAACTAGTCATAGTCAAAGCATAGGCGTCAGCTGCGTGTCAAATAGCTGTTAGAATTTCGAACTCAAGACCATGTCTATCAACATTGTGACTGGTGGCCTAGTGGGTCACTTGGAAACATTTCGAAAGTAATCCATTTAGCACTAACTTACATTAAAATAATGCATTCATATTGTGTATTATTGTCACTTAGTGCAATATTAATATTGTCTGTCGTACTCACGCGACCGTTGTCGGTCGATGCGGGCAGTAGCATTCATACATTTTTAATGGACGAACATGGATACCTACCTATATGTATGTTATTTTTATAATCTGCAGCAGTGGATGGACTAAGGATCAGCACGGACTACGTAGGCTACTTTTATTATTTAACTTGTTAATACTAAGGCACGACTGTTAAACCTTTGTTTCGAAGATTCTAGCTTTTCCTTAGGCAGGGATATTGTTACTTGCCGCTGTTCTATTTTCTTCATTTACATTGTAACTGACTTTCATGATATGAACGCGTGCTATTGTATTGTTTCAGAAGTGATGCGGCGCGTGGCGTGCGGCGACGTGTGTCCCGCGCCGCCCGCGCCCCACAGGTTAGCATCAACATCTATTCTCTCCGAACTACACTAATAAAATTCTTGCAGTATAAAGATCAATGAACAACTTATAACGTTATCAGGAACAACTGATAATTATATTATATATTATAATTTATCATAAAAAATCCAATGCATAACAGAACAGCGACAAACTAATTGAGAAACCATGTGATTTTAAATATCAATTATGTAGTTTAGTTAAATAAGTACCATTAGGTATCTTATGATTTATTGATAACTCGAAAAGTCAGTTTTCAATACAACCCATTTCTAATTTATGAAACTCGTGTATTAGGTATATCGCAATCTCGCTAAGTGTCTGAGATTATTGTAGAATATTTGGTATCAAAAACTAAATTAAACGTTTTCTTGATTCACTAAATTATTAATTTAACAAAAAAAACTGCAGCCAACTCTAACAAGAATATTTTCTTATTTCCAGGACATCTGAGAACAAAGAGCTGCTGCGCCAACAGCTCTTATCATCCAGCAAAGAGCGTCTCGAAAAGCAGGAGTCGCCAAAACCGAAGCACGCGCGCAACAGACAGAAGAATCGATGGAAGCTCAAGTTCCATCACCAAGCGCTGCCTCAAGAGTACCTCGACCATTACGAGCAAAGCTTGCAGAAGGCAAACGCTGCCCAACAAGCTCAGCAGAAGCAGAAGCCACAAGAGAAAACCAAAGTGGAACCAAACTTTGATATCAACAACTTCACGAATGAAACGTTCAAAATCTGGGCACAGAGACTTGCGGGCATACAGAATGAGACTGGAACACTGACTGTGCCACAAGTATCATCTATGCTCAACATGGCAGCTAAACCACCCACCAAGGACGAGAAGAAAAAAAAGAACCCTGCAATAGCTCCCAGCAAAATTGTCACTTACGACGACTTGCCGTATATGGGAGAGATGACCCTGAATAACTCCAAGCCTAGAAGAGGGCGGAAGCCGAAGAAGGCAGACATCTGTCACCTAATATATGAAAATTATGGGACCGTTGTACCGGGACAACCGCCTCCTGCACAGGAGAGGTTATCCCAGATGAACATGGGCACGTCCTATAGGGGCGGGGATAATCCACCAACGAGCAGCCCCAAAACTGACTTGCAAAATAAAATCATCTCAAGTTTATTAGAAAGGAAGCTGTCACAAGAAAACAAAAAGCGGCTTGAATCGATGACTCCGCCAAAGTTTACAAGTCCGGACGATCCTATGCCAGAAGCACCAGTCACTATCGCAGGGCCCCTGCACAGTGACGATGAACCTCTAAATCTCTGTATCAGGGATCTTCACGACCTTAAGATACAAATACAGAAGAAATTCGGAAACATTTATACATCCCTACCAGAAGTTAAGACTGAAGTGGACGCTGAAATTACAGAGCAGGATAATGCGAAAACTGAACAGCCCCCAAATGCAATCTCCGTGATTCAGAGGAACACTAACCTGACGCCGGTGACGGCCAGCAGTTCCCCCGACCTGTCGCGGCCACGGAACGTGTCTCCCACGCTCTCGGAGCCGGCGCAGTCTACGTCTAGTCCAGATAGTGAAGGCAAGTTCCCCGGATACGTGTATTGGCCTAATGCAGGCATATACATGCACCCTTTGGCATTGCAAACGCAACTCTTATATTACCAAAGGCTAGCGGCAGCGGGGCAGCTTCCCTTCTCCGCTGACGGAGAGAACAGGAGGCCCATGTCGACGCCAAACAGTGTTAGTGAAGTCTCAGAAAACTCTTCAACTTTAGACGATAATAAAAATAAGTTAGTGCTCAAACAAATTTCTGAACTGTTGGACCCTAAAGTGATTAAGCAAGTGGAAGAAGCGAAGCGGAGTCCCGACCAAACGAAAATGAAGAGGGCATCCCCGAATCCCGTACAAGGTCCAGTTAAAAGGAAACGATCAGCAATATTCATCCCACCGATGCCAACTAAGACTAACTCTACGACACCCACCACGGAAGTCAGCATTTGCAAGTTTAAGTTCACTGGAGGTTCCAAACCTTCGTTACAAGAGAAGAAAATGCTGTCAGTTGACTCAGGAGGCAACTTTAGATATTACAGTGGCACGGGGAATAAGGGAAACAAAGGTTACGAATATTTACAAAGGGATTCAAATCAAGGCAAACACTCAAACGCTACGGCAGAAACATCAACATCGCAGCCAAAACAGGAAGAGCCGAGTGCAGCCCTGAGCAAAGACGAATTAAGTAAAAAGAAGAGGAAATCTAGAAAAAGTCTGCAGAGAGAGAAGCTGGAGCAGACATTCAAAGAAAAGGGGTTTCTGATACAGACGCAGCAGTTACAATCAGCGGAAGGGGCGACGTACTGCAAGTTTAGGCAGCTCAGGAAGTTTACCAGGTACCTGTTCAGGAGTTGGAAGGATTACCTTCCAGGGGAGTTAGAAGAGAACCAGAATGCGGAAGCTACTGAACCACAACCTGCGCCAGCGAATGAGGGGACAGCGGCGGGAGAGTGGGGCTGATCAACAAACAAGACTTGCTAAAGAAAATATTCCTAATTAGCCTTCAGGTCGATGTGGTGCGGACACGGAGTTCATATGGAAATCAGGCTGATGTTATTCGTGAAGGTCGTGGTAATCAGACACCTAAGATTGTGTATATGTGAAGTAATTCGGATGTGTTGGAGAATTAACAAGACCGTTCTCAGCGGTCGATAATGCATTTAATAATCGTGTTTAGTGAGACTTTAAAATCTATTAATTTGTGTTTTGTTCGTGAATCTTGATCGTCACTCCGTCCATTGTTTAATGGTTAATTTTAATTAGTATCTTCGTTTCGTGCAAATTACTTGCTAACTATTGTATATGTAAATGTGTTTATTCGAGGATAAATTTAATAGAATGTATTGTGTGGTTGGCTCCAAATGTCACAAATAATGTAAAGGAAATCTTTAAGATAGGTATATTTATAAAAGAACTATAAACCCTAATGTATAAAACGCGATACTGTTATCAAATTGTTATGTATATTACACACGAATAATTTTATTTATTTAATCATCCTATTTATTTATGTTAGTCAAGCTGTGTTGAAAGACTAGCAAAATAATTATATCATAGCGCTGTTCATTTTGTTAATTTACTTTATTCATAGGAGCAAAGGACCGTGTTAATAAAGTACCCACACTACGTACTTTTAAAATAATTCCTATAATGAAACAAAAATAATGCTCTAATGTTGTAGTGGGTGGATAGTATTTTATTTATTTTGTCTTTCGCTTCTCTGGAGGCAGTATAGTTAGGTAGTTTTAAATATGCGAATACTAACAAAACTAGTCATGTCACACCTCTAACGTAGTACCTAGTGTAGGACAAATCGGCAAACTGTACATATATGTGAACGAGAGGCATTCTAGTCATTAATATAAGTTTATACATCGTTGTTATTAACAGCTGCTACGTAATTAATATTATAATTATATTATGTTTTCGTAATTTTATAAGAAAACAATTGATTTGTATACAATAAACTTTATTGCAAAGAAAAACACTTGATTCCGATAAAAAATGTAAAGGGATATAATGAAAACAGGAATGTAATATACCAATTAAAACATTTAACAGATACAATATTTTGTATGATTTTAACAAACAGTAATTCAACAATTCGGCTTCATGGCAATGTTTATATTTTTTCATAAAAAAACAAAGCTGCCACACTGCACTCATTGTAAGTAAAAAAATGCAACAATATGATGGAACGATATTTTGGAAATCATTAATGATTGTTTAAAGTTATATATACTCTTAAAACATTTATTGGCAAAGTAATCACCATGTACCAATTAACAATAGTTCCCTGGAACTCTCCGCGCTGATAAAAAATAACTATAAAATATTCTCTTATATTCTAAACCTTTAAAAATCCATCTAAAACATTTCACCTGCCTTTCAACTTTGTGCGAATACATCACAATAAAACAAAGGCACTGTTATATATATATACTTTAAGTCTCTTATTGAGTGAAAAAATATCTTTAGTAAACCATGATTAGGTTACTTAAAAATTTGATGATGTTGTCCTTAGGAACTAGATTAAGCTGTCAGTTCAAATGTTGGCCAAATTAAAATCAGATATAGGTCGGAATGTTTTTTGGGAATGTTAATTTTGATTATTTTCAGGCCAAATATCTGTAAATAACATTTGTGCACAGAATGATTAATAACAATAAGTAGTTTAACCAACCGAACAATATCATACAACCATTAGAAATCACTGATATAAAAGTTGTTATTGCGAACGGAAATCGATTGTTTTATGTAGGCATGGAACAATTTTTTTATCACAGCGTAAACGCGAGCTGTTCTTCTTAACGATTTGTTAGGGAAACTTTACATAAAACTGATTGCTCGATGTAGATTGGAACATAGTAACCCATTTCCATGTGATGTATGTAACGGCATTTGTACTTAATTTGCGTGTAGAACAGCTCCTATTTCTCTATCCACAAAGTTCCCACATAGTAAAATTTTATTTAAATGATTGTAATAGTTCCGTCCGCGTGTGTTAGGGTAAGGTGAGAACCTAGAGCTTGAGTAGTTGGAGCGCGGCGCGGTGCACGTGGGGTGCTGAGATCCCGTACTTGTCGAGCAGAGCCGCGGGCGGGCCTGACCGCGGGACCTCGCGCACACACACGTGCTTCACCACCACGTCCCGCTCCAGGGCCAGCGCTGACAGCACTGCCTCGCCCAATCCACCTGCAAACATATTATGATATGGTTGTACTTTGTTCATCGTTACACTTTGAGTTGGCTCCAGGGAAATACATAGGAATAACTGAAAAGATAGACGAGAGAAGCTTTTGTTCTGCAATGGAACTTCTAACAACCGAATACCGAACAATATTTTGTTAATCAAGTTATATTTTACCAAATTATGTATATTCCATTTGAACCAGATGCTAACTTTAACAACTCAACTCCTACAATAAATGAAGTGGCAATTTTGATTGTTGGTGGAGTACACTATCGTATAAAATATCCCTTTACAGAGCTGGGAGACAGGTCCCAGATACAACTAAAATATCAGATAACATAAACATAGCTTGGTGCCTATCTACGACCGACTGGAATTCACGAACGCTAATTTTACGCTCCAACAATAGATGAAGTCGCAATTGTGGTTGTTGGTGAAACGGTTGGACCATACTTTCGTATAAATATCATTGCCGAGTCAACAAACCATCACCTTTGTTCGTTCGACGACCAGAAGCACAAAAAAGCGACATCGGTTCATGGTGGACATCCAAAAAACCCGAACGAAACGCTTTAAGTCCACTTTTATCATGCGTACCGCTGAAGTGTGGAATGAGCTTCCCGAGTGGGTCTTCCCCGATAGCTTATAGCTATCGGGGAAGATCTGGGGGTCTTTAAATCACGAGTGAATCGGTTCCTCCTAGGCAAGCGCACTCCATCGTAGATCGCAGTATCGCTTAAGGCGCTGACAACACCCAAATAGGCATATTTTAAACAAGTTTTTAGCCAAATCCATAAAGTTTGTGACAGCGAAAAAAATGTATGTTAATCTTGAACATATTCCGGAGAAAACTGTTGCTTTGAAAACACGTTTTTGAAAAGTTTTCTCGATCCAAAAAAATTGTAAACTAACCTCTTAAAACGAATTCTAAACAAAAATATCTGTGTTACTAAGCAATGCACGTTGGTAAAATTAATAACAATAACGTATCATATTTAAATACAGAACTTGGTTGCTTTATATTTTCGATAACTTAAGTTTTTTTTTAGTAATTAATTGTTTTATGGTTTTGTAAAAAGCTGCGAGTGACTGCGAGGGTCGCATCACCGCGCTTCTCTTTCTTTTCTATGCAATCCGACAGTGATCGCATAGACGTGCTGCTAGACGGACCTATGTCGCTTCGCTCCGCGCGCTCTCCGTTCATTACGTATTTTATTGTTTGACAATTTCAAACATAAACATACCTCGAAACATATTACATATGTCTTTTTGTATTTTTTAGGTATTTTTTAGGCATTTTTCATTATTAAGTTATTTTAGTGGAGAAAAAATACGACATGCGGGCAGGATTCGAACGTGCATCTTCTGGTTACGTACACCAGACGCTAAGACCGCACATGTATTTTGTTCCCAAATAAGATTGAAAGACGTAAAGACATTGGTAAAGGATAAATAAATATCAAATATAAATAAAGTTCTAAGTAGTACAAATATTTGCTGTAGAAATGGAAAACGTACAAAAATGCCAGCCCAAAAAGCGCTTTTATACTAACAAACAAAAACATGTCATGAAAGTAATAAATAAAAAACAACAATTTTTATAGTGTCATATTATGTCATATTGGCAAAACAGATACACGAACAGTAATGAAACTATACGCTATTTGCTACAAAGGATACCGTAATTCGTCTGTATTGACAGCGTTCGGTTGGCTTAGTGGTAAATGCCATGATTGAGAATCCGGAGTCTCAAGTTCGATACCTGTTGGTGACAAGTGCAGTTTATTATTGTTGTGATCTTTTTTATTTTATTTTAAGTTTTTATAATAATTATTAATATATTTCCTAGAATTATTTCATTTTAATTACAGTAAAAAGAGACGTTTACTTTTACTTACTTAATATGGCAAAAAGCTATTAGATATAGAAAATATTGTACTATTTTTTGTTGCTTGTATTCTTCAATAGCATCCAGAGATAAAAAAATATAGTACCTACCCGGAAACTCCGAAAGTCAAGAAAAATATTTTTAAAGCCACGGGAAATCATGAGATATAGATTTTTATTTATTTATTTCAGGCAACAGAGCCCATGTATATATAATACAATACAATAAATCTTAAACTAATAACAAATAAAATATCAAACATTGTACGTACATATAAAATAAGAATAAACACTATTTCTCACGAACAGTTGGCGTCGTGTGTAGCGCGGTGTCCGGTAGCCGGCCTCGCACAGTGGAACGAATGTATGGGAGAGGTCGGACATTCGCACCTCAAACATTTTTTTTTAAATTTAAAAACCTAATTATGTACGTACTTGACTATCTCATGCCTTCAGAATTTGTTCTGACAAATTCTCTCCTATCTCTCGTATTTAAGGAGTTATTTGAACATTTATGAAATTTCACCAAGAAAATGACTTTATTGATCACTCTCATTTCTGATTCCGGCCTTGTTGTGGTCTTCGCTAATATACTACACATATCAAGAGCTGCATTTAGTTTTAAGACACACGGTGCGCCAAACGTGCACTTTAAGAGATATAGCACAATGAAATATATATTTTTTAAATTTTCTTATAATTATGTTTACTTCGATTTATTTAACCGTAGATAGGCTTATTGCCTATTTACAGTCAGAGGATATATATGTGTATTTAGATTTAAACGAACATAGCGTTTCAAAACACAAAATATGTATTGTAACGGTTTTCACTATCATACTATTCATACTACGCATATCAAGAGCTTTATTTAGTTCTAAGACACATGGTGCGCCAAATGGGCACTTTGTGAGTTATAAGGTAGTTTATATTTATTACAAGAAAAAATATATTTTAGTTTAATTGATTTCTCATTAGACGTACTCGTCAAAAACTTCGAGAACAGAGTTCCCAATAGATATAGAAATGGGCGCGACATGGGCATTCGACATGATTTTTGTCTTTGCCATGTTCATCGTAAGACCCACTTGTTGGGAAACTCTGTCGAGGTCATTGAGCATTGTGCTGAGCTCTTGCAGCGATTCTGCGATGACTAAAATATCGTCCGCAAATCGAAGGTGAGTGATATACTCGCCATTTATGTTAATGCCAAAAGCCTTTCCATTTTAGAAGCTTGAAGACATCTTCCATTGCAGAGGTAACCAATTTCGGGGAAATAACATCTCCCTGTCTAACACCTCTCTGCAACGGAATTGCCTCCGTACACTGTTCCTGTACTCGGACCGACATGGTGGCGTTTTTACATAAGAACTTCAGCACTTTGATATACCGATAGTCAATGTGGCACCGCTGCAGAGATTGCAGCACCGGCCAAGTTTCAATCGAATCAAAGGCTTTCGCATAGTCCACAAACGCTAAGCATAGTGGCAGATTAAATTCCTCGGTCTTCTGTATAATCTGCCGCAGCGTAGTATGTGGACTATGGTACTAAAACCTTTTCGGAATCCGGCTTGTTCGGGAGGCTGAAAGTCATCAAACCTGCGCTCGAGACGATTCGTGATAACCCTGGAAAACAACTTATAAACATGGCTCAGAAGCCAGATTTGTCTATAATTCTTTAATAAGGTGTTATCACCTTTTTTAAAGAAAATCACCACCTGGCTTCTGTTCCATCTGGGACAAACTGTCCAGTTAAGTAGGTCCAACTCCGAAAAGGAGGTCACTCATCCAATCCGACTCGACTGGGCAGCGTTTGGGAAACTTCGCAACGTCTTTTCGTTGGGATTACCGCAGTGCCTTAAGACAAAAGTCTTTTACCAGTGTGTGTCACCAGTGATGACCTATGGCACAGAAACGTGGTCTCTCACTATGGGCCTTATAAGAAAGCTCAAGGTCACTCAGCGAGCTATAGAGAGAGCTATGCTTGGCATTTCTCTACGCAACCAAATCAGGAATGAGAAGAACTAAAGTTTTCGACACAGCTCAAAAGATAAGCAAGCTGAAGTGGCAGTGGGCGGGGCAGTCTATGGGGGACCTACCCTAGTTACTACATGGTGGTCAAAGAAAAAAATCAGTGCTATCTAGCCAAAGAAGATGTTACAATAACAGAAAGCTCTGCAAAAATCAAATTGTATGCCCTGATGGAACACACTACGATAAGACTATAAGTTTTTAGAAACCCCTGTTTCGGAGTTTTTATAGAACATCTGGCCAAAATATTTATAATGAAAGACGAGTGAAAATGACTGATCCAATCTATCTAGTAACTTTTAAGAGTTAATTAGAAGGAAACCAAAAATATAAAGATATTTACAAATATGGCTTGAGTTCCCTCGGATTCGTTCAATGGAATTAAAGCATCGAGCCGGCCCTATTTAAGGAACCGGTTCTTTCGGTTCCGAAGTGAAGCCGGAACCGGGTACCCGGTTTATTCGGTTCTTTAGGTTTTTTGATAAATTCAAGTGAAAAAAGTTGATAAGCTGTTTTATCTTTCTTTTATATAGATTTTCTACTATCAAAACGAACAATGTCCTAAGTAGGAAGCTTTTCTCTGTTTGAAGGTTTTCAAAATATCATTTATTTTATTATTATTATTTTCAAAGTCTCTGCTTTACTCGTCGGAGAACTTCCTCATTCGTAACATTTCAAACGCCTCTATACGTTTCCTGAGGTATCCTTTAACCGTCAAAGCCTCCCATCCGTATAGAAGGATGGGCCAGATAGAATAGCGAAGCATTCTAATACGCAAAAGAAGATTGAGGTTACGGTTGCAGAGAACACGCTTCATCCTGTTAAAAGATCTGCTAGCGATTTCGATACGGGTTTTTATTTCCTGCTCACTCTCCCTAGATGCATTTAACCGCGTACCAAGGTATTTGTACTTTTTTACCTCCTCAAATTTGTGTCTATTAACAGAAATACACGTGTCTGGATATTGCGGTTTGGCTGAACCGACCATGACCAAGTAGGTTTCAGTTTGGCCTATCTCCTTTACATTCTTGGATTTGCTTTTTCGAATATTTTGTTCATCTTTCTTACAGGATGGATGTTAAGAAGTGGCAAGTTAGGTCGGATGATGAGAAGAGACAAGTAGCAGATAGGAAATCGTATGTTCAGAATGAGTTTAGACGAAGATTAGGTTTAATAGTAAACTAGTAGTTTAGTAGTAGTAGAAAATTATTGTTCTCTGATTCTGCAGTTTCAGTTGAAATTACTGGCTTAAATAAAGATTTGATTGAACGTTGTTCCACAATTTTACAAGCCTTGTCCTCGGGGTTTAATATTGATTCGGATAAATTTAATGAATATCCTTTGGAAACCGCGCGACTTTTAATTCAAGAATATCCGTGGTTTATTCTCGCAGCTTCCGTTCACAAAGTCCTCATCCATGGTGCTGAAGTAGCACAGTATGCTTTACTATCTATCGGGGAATTATCCGAAGAGGCAACAGAACCTAACAATAAAAATTATAAGGCCTTCAGACGGGATCACACGAGAAAAATGTCGCGAATACTTAGGAATACGGACTTACTTAACAGACTTCCTCTTACTTACTTAATGGACTCAACTCAGACCCATTCATTACTGGTCTTCGGACACTTCCCTATAAAAAAAAGAGCGTTATGTCGAGGCAGATTTTAGATTTATTAAGAACTAGCTTTCCGCCCACAGCTTCGCCCGCGTGGACAACACGATTTTGACTGGTCCTTTCTCAAAGTCTAATCTATTTTTGTACCAAATTTCGTCAAAACCCTGTTTTTTATTACAATCCCTTTTTTACGAAAAAACGTAGCTTATATCTTTTCCCAAGGTCTAATCTATTTTTTACCAAATTTCATCAAAATCGGTTCCGAGGTTGGGCTTCAAAGCGTGACTTTGTTTGGAGTTCCATATGAACTTTCATCCCCTATTTCATTCCCACACAGGTCAAAATTTTAAAAACACTGGAACAAATTTTTACTTCTTATCATGTGCCTAAATTGAAAGTTTCATCGTTTTATCTTCAACAATGACCAACTCCCATACAAATTTTCATCCCTTATTTCAACCCCTTTTTTACAACAAAGCTTGTATCCTTTCCCAAGGTCTAGTCTATTTTTGTTCCAAATTTCATCATAATCGGTTCCGGGGCTAAACTTGACTTTGTTTGACGAAACTTCTAAACGAACTTTCATCCCCTATTTCATCCCCACACAGGTCGAAATTTCAAAAACGGTAAAACTAATATTTATTTATTTCTTATCAAGTGCCTTAATATAAAGTTTCATGGTTTTATCTTGAAAAATGACGAACTCCCATACAAACTTTCAACCCCATCAAGACTATTTTTTGTAATAAAAGGTAGCCTTTGTCCTTTCTCAAGCTTTAGTCTATCCCAGTACCAAATTTCATCAAAATCGGTTGAGTGGTTTAGGCGTGACAGACAGACAGAGTTATTTTCGCATTTATAATATTAGTAGAGATTTAGTATAATTTAAATTAGGTTGATTGTTGTAGTTAGTTGTGGTTATGTTGACGTTTGAAAATAAGATGTTAGTTTTAGTTTTCTTGTCTTTTGTTGTAGGTACATAATATGTATAATATATAAAATAATACATATTTAATGATAACCCTTTCATGAATAACTTTAATATCATAATCACATGTATTTCCGAACGAGGGAGAATAAATCTCAAATATTGATAATTTAAATGTATATTGAACAGTACATTTATGTACAGTTAATTGTACATAATGTATTAAATTATGTAAATAAAGCATTAATGTAATAAGTGAAGAATTTTTTTTATTATTTACCCTTCAGAAAAAATCCTATTTAACAAGTTTAATAAAGTAAGGTATTTATGACCTCGCTTGTAGGGCACTTGCACCACCGTGCGAAGGCGGAATCTTGTTTGTTAATAAAATAAACTCATAAGTACCTGTTACGTTTGCCCAGAGATATGGACACTTACAATTGTATAGAAATATATAATACGCAAACATTATATACTAATACAATTTTTGTAGGGGAAAACCTCCTTATTTTAAAGTCGTTTTAAAATATATGGGTCTAGCTCAGGAGGTCCCCGCATGTGGAATTAGGAGTAGAAAATGATTACTTTCAATAATATACATATTATTATTATTGTCTTATTATGACTGCCTCATTAGTCTAGTCGTCCTAAGCGCGACTGCTACGCTAGAGGTCTTGGGTTCGGTCCCCGGGTCGAGCAAAGTGTTATTGGGTTTTTCTATGAAATTCCCAGTAGCAGCTCGGAGTCTGGATTTGTGCCCGGTTAATGGCAATAGGCTCGCCCCCTATTACATGGGACCTAAACATACCGGCGAAATACGGGTGTACATTGGTACACCTCTGCCTTACCCTTCGGGGAATACAGGCGTGATGGTATTATTGTATGATGGTATGTTATATATACATAGATAATATTATACAAAAAAACAAACAAATGAATAGTGTATTTAAAAATAATGAAAATTTTGCTAGTATAAGTAGTGTGGGTTTCTATTTTCTTTACATTTAGGTATAGTGTTTTTAATTCATTTTAAATAAAGTTGCATATAATAATTAATATTATAATAACTATTCATACTGTTCAAATTTTTTTCTAGTTTTTAGTACAGAGCAATAAATACAACACAGCGCCATCTATTGACTCATTGTTCATTATTGATTTTGTTTCTTATTTGATAGTTCGCTTCATCACCGTCGTTTAAAAAGGAGCGCTAGATAATCGGAGCAATAGTAGGCGTGGCCAAAATACCGAAACGTCGATTTCTGTTAGCTGTTGTCAGCGCCTTAACATCAGGCGAACTGGCGGTCAAGCGTACGCCTATCATGAATAAAAAATAAAATCTACCCGACTGTTATCAAATTTAAAGCAAAACGAAGTTTGCCGGAACAACTATACTCCATTTGGTTAGGTACTTAACTAAATGTAAACAAATCATAAAAAAGGTTCTTTCATAGGGCCATTTTTCATTTCGAAATAAAACGTCACTAAAATAAATAATTTAATAATTCAAAATCACATTTTCTTTTATATACTAGCATATCTTACTTCTTTGTTTAATATTAAATGGTAATCATTATTCTTGAGCTTGCGAACAATTAATTAAATCAAAATTTATAAATATGACACAAAGTATTGCAAAGTGCCTACTAGAAAGAATCTAAAAATACAGATATTCAAAACATTTTTCCACGTAGTAGACTTTTGATAACTCGGAAAAATTGAGAAGTAGTATTGCGAGGAAGCGGAGCCAAATAATAAACCGATATTATACTTAGTGGGGTAACCAGACGCCATACGTAACAGTTTGTATTTACTTTACTTTCGGTCGTTTTTGTGTTTCTTTTGCCGCAAATTGTGTTAATTAGTTATTATTTTGTTTGTTCTTTGTTTTTATTGATTGTTAGTTGTGTTGTTATTAATTTCACTCCCAAATCATGTGATACTACTATTGTAATAAAAGGTTGAACATCTCTGAAAGCCGCCATTTTTATTGTTTACCTTTAGTTAAGTACCTAACCAAATGGAGTATAGTTCACATTTTTTTTTATGGGATAACTCGGCAAACGAGCAGGCGAGCTACTTGATGGTAAGTAGTCATCGCCGCCCATGGACATCTGCAAAACCAAAGGAGTTGCAGATGCGTTGCCGAGCCTATTTAGGGAAAGGGAGGGGAAGGAGAAAAGGAGAAGGAAGGGGATTGGGGGAGGAATTGGGCCTCCGGCCCTCTCGCTCACCGAACGAAGCGCAGTAACGAAACGCTACTACTACATATAAACAAAAACAACAATTGACATGTAAAATCCTCGTTGCTAGTTAGCAAAATGTTTAAATAAAGTATAGTGTCGACTAACCGGCCTGGTAGTGATCCTCCACGACGACGACCCTCCCTCCGACGGCCCTAGCGTGAGTGACGACGGCCGCCTCGTCCAGGGGCTTGATTGTGAACGGGTCCAGCACTCGTGCCTCAATACCTGCAAACATTATAATCATTCTTAGCGATCATAACACTTCAACTGTTTTAAAAGTTTACGTTTATAATCATTTTTGAATGTTTACCTTGGATTCCAATGATTTTTTTAAAGCTTACTAGCAATGTGGGTCGCACATTACTAGTAATCTTGTTAACCCCTCGTACTAAGCTAAATGCTTGTATTACGAATGGATTCACATCGGTAGTGCAATGGGTGAGTTCGAATTGACAACCACATGATCGCAAGTCTTACGCCCGCGTATGTCCTAGGTTATCGCCGCTTCAAATATTATATTATTTCTGCCATTTACAATAACGAGTATAGAGCCATTATTACAAAATATATGACTATAAGTCTTAATTCTATGAAAGGATGGATACTATAGTAATTGTAAGTTATGTAAAAAGTACCTTCAGTCTTGAGCTTGTCGGCGGCGAGCAGAGCTTCGTGCAGGGTGATGCCGGCGCCGATCAACAGCACGCGGTCCTTGGGAGACTGACGGACAATCTTAGCAGAGCCCACCTGTTAACAAACAATTGTAATTAATATACATCATCACTACATAGTATAAAACAAAGTCGCTTTCTCTGTCCCTATGTCCCTTTGTATGCTTAAATCTTTGAAACTACGCAACGGATTTTGATGCGGTTTTTTTTAATAGATAGAGTGATTCAAGAGGAAGGTTTATATGTATAATACATACATATTTTAGTATAGAAAAGCCAATAAACCACGCGGGCGAAGCCGTGGGCGGAAAGCTAGTATAATATATAGCATAAGGGAACTGGCTAGATTTTGAATTACATTCTGAGCTGTGGTTCGCTGATCAGATTCCTATATGAAAAATAGATCAGATAACAAAATGTAAAAACGACAGGGTGTTATAAGTTTGACGTGTCTGAGTGTGTGTCTGTCTGTGGCATCGTAGCTCCCGAACGGATTAACATATTTTGATTGGTTTTCTTTTGTTTGAAAGGAGAATTCGTCGGGAGTGTTTTTAGCTATGTTTGATGAAAATTACAATAGGCTCGCCCCCTATTACATGGGACCTAAACATACCGGCGAAATGTGGGTGTACATTGTTACACCTCTGCCTAACCCTTCGGGGAATACAGGCGTGATGGTATGTTATGTTATGATGAAAATTGTTTATTGTTGTTTATTGTAATTTAGCATTCCTTTCATTAGATAGTGACAATTTTAGTAACAATATCTGAATCCTAGTTTCCAAGTGCTTTCTGCCTTTCCAAGACTCACATTGTCGGAAGTGGATTTCTTGATATAAGATAGGTTACCTTGAAAGCCTCATCGTTGGGGTAGAGCATGGCGGTGTTGGGTCGTGAGGTGCGGATGTAGCAGATGCCCTTAGTGTTGGCGGCCAGCTCCACGGCGCGCTCCGTCGATACCGCGTCACTGTGTACCAAACAAGTGTTAATATCTTATTCGTCGCAGTACCTATATTCAAGGTCAGTTTTAGTATATGCGAAACACGAAACACGTGTCTAGTCTACGTGTCTAGTAGTTTTAAGTAAAGAATCTATGTACACATATTCAAAACTGTCTTGGAAAAATGACACAAGTTATAAGCTTGCTATGTTGTCTGTCGCATAAATCTGTGGCATCGACTTCGGGCGACTGAAGGGGTTGTTTTACCCTCCCCCCCCCCCACGCGCGGTAGTTGAAATTTTTGGGGCCAAATATAACATGCTGTATAAATTTCAAAAAAAAAAATCATAAAATTCGTTAAACGTTAGTCTATGAGACGGTATGATCAGGAGGACCACTCTACTATTTTCTCGTCTCGTACTCCTATTCTATTTGGGTCTGACCAATAATCAGTCTTATTCATTTGCAGCCCTACCTTTTGATACAGAATCAATAACCCCAATAAGATGTATCTGGGCATTTCCTTGAAATAAATATCTGCAATCCTTAGGTTGTTCGTTTTAGTCGATATTAATTTAGAAAAGATTTTTTAATACAAGCATAACTTACGATGGGTAGAAGACGGTGGCGGTGGGTATAGTGCGGAAGAGTGCGAGGTCCTCGAGTCCCATCTGGGAGGGTCCGTCCTCACCGATGCTGACCCCGCAGTGGGAGCCGACCAGGTTCATGTTGGACTGGCTGATGGCGCCCATGCGGATCTACAACAGACATAAGTTGAGTTTAACACTAGTGACCTCAACAATGGAAGTAAAGGATTTTCTAAGAAGTTTCAAATCTTGTCTGTTGCAAGGCAAGTAAAAAAGGGTCCGCAATAGTATGCAATTCACACCCTGTTAACCTATAATGTTGTGTTTATAATGCTGGGACACAGGCCTCGTTTCCTGCTTAGAGGGAGAGGGCTGTAAACCAGTCCAGGTTGGAAGTTTCCTTACGATGTTTTCCTTCCTCGTTTCTAGTGGTGGTGATGAAATAATTTAAATTTAAAATCGGTTCATCCGTTCGTGACCTACGATGCCACTGACAGACACACATCCACCCACACACCCACACACAGACACGTAAAACTTACAATACCGCCTCGTTTTTGCGTTGGGGGTTAAAAACACGCCTGTCTGCGTTTGGACCTTCAACCTACAACTCGTAAATCGCAGCCGTTACCATTAACAACACCGCTTTCATGTTAGTATTTGGTCAGTGTTTTTTCTTTGCCTTGTTATTGTAGCTATAGATATGATAGATACCTGATCGAATGTGCGCGTGAAGAATGCGGCGAATGTGGAGACGAAGACGACGGCGCGGTCGCGGCAGGCGGCGCCCGTGGCCACGCCCACCAGGTTCTGTTCCGCGATGAAGCACTCGATGTATCTGATGACCAAGTTAACAAACTTTATAAACCGTCCATGCGTTTTTATGATTCAACTATTGACACTGATTACAAAATAATCTAAAGAAACAACCTTTTTTCCCACAGGGGTAGGCAGAAACTATAGACCGCCACTAAAGAAACAGGGCTGTTTTAATCTCTTTTGTGGTTTAATAACAAAATTATATTGTTCCTCTGCTGGGCACGGGTCTTCTCTCAATGAGAGGGATTAGGTTCTTTTTTATATGACTAGAAGAAAAAGATAGGTATATTATGTTTAGTCTTACTAAAGACAACTATTTTGTCTGTCTGTCAGATTATGATACATTTATGAAGGGCCTTTTTTTATAATTTCTTGGTTAACAGAAAACCAAACTAACTAATAAATAATTGTAGTAAACTCACCTGTCAGGGTAGGCATTGCGCAGTTTGTCACTGAATGTGGAGTTCTTAGTGTCACCGTCCAAAGCAATCACACTGGAATAAAGAATTTAAACATTAGATATAATATTAATATTGCTTATTTCTTAGTGTCAAGTACCTACCATCACGCCTGTAATCCTCAAAGGGTTGGACAGAGGTGTACTTTGGTCCTATGATATGTTTACGTCCTATGTAATAGGGGACGAACCAATTGCCATACAACGGGTACATATCCAAACTCCGAGCTGCTGCTGAGAATTTCATACAAAACCTCACAACCCAGGTCGAGTAAAGACTCGACCTGAGAATCGCAGCCAAGACCTCTAGCGTAGCAGTCGCGCTAAGGACCACTAGACCAATGAGGCAGTTAGGTAATATTAATTAAGTAATGTATGAATGCTACTGCCCACATCGACCGACAGCGGTCGCGTGAGTACGACACACAATATTAATATTGCACTAAACTGACAATAATACACAATAACTATGTATTATTATAGTATGTAGCTAGTGCGTTACTAATATACTTTACGTTCAATTATCCTAGCCTTCTCCTATTTTCGAATCGGCTTGTATTTTAATAAGACGCGGCTGAACATCACTATTCTATACTAAGTGATTGCCATAGTATTTTACAATAAGGCCTCTTAAAAATGTCATCATTTGTCTCAATGAAATGTTTCTCTGACAGTGGACTACATATTAAAAGCAGATTTTACTAAAATTTCACATAAAAATTCTATAGTTAACATTTCAGCGCCTTTCTAGACTTCAGGCAACAGTATTACTTATTCACTTCAGTACAAGTACTTTTACTATTTCAAATAATGTTACAATTACTAGGCTATTTAGTAACTTCGTGTAAATTGTTATTATTTAAGCATGTATGGAAAATTTGTTATAGGAATTAGTATATGAAATTCTTGATACAATACGATAATCAAACTAAAAAACAGAAACATAATGGCTGGCCTACTTGTATTGTTTCTCAATTAGTAACATTATTTATAAATTATGCCTTTTCTGGTAGGTATAATAAAACAAAACTGCTGATAAGATTAATTTATTATGTTTAGTACATCTATCGGTATCAAAATCTTTGCTTTTCACTGTAGAGTAGAAAACAAAGTTTGGCCATCACAAAAGAACGGAAAAAAACAATTGAACATAATAACGAGAAGATAGAAGAATATGATTTCTGCATGTTTCTGTAAAGAGCCTGGTGATCGAGTTTTGTATTCACAACCACTTACTATCGTTGATATCGATACAAATAAAAAAATTGACTGTTTGTTCCGACTTCTCTCCGAAAGAACTGGACCGATTTTGACGGGACTTGCACTGGCCGATAGCTGATAATATAAGAACCAATTTAGGCTATCCAACATTACGACATGACCCTTGGGGAGCCAGGGCGGGCACTTAATATAAACTCACCACAAAAACAACAGCAGCGACTAAATTTGACTTTTACATAGTCACTTGTTTGTCATTTACTGGAGCCCTTTTGATTATAGTATCACAGAGTTTTGTTATTTTAGTGAAGGAAAAATACGACTGCGGGCAGGATTCGAACCTGCGTCTTTGGGTGAGATAAACCAGGCGCTTAGCCACCGGTAGTTCCACCCGCCAGGTCTAAATTTGCCTTCACATTTTTTTATTCAAGTCTTTGCGATGACGTCTTTGCATGGCAAATTCCAAAAAAATACAAAAAACAAAGAGTTTTGTTCCGGTAATGTCTATAAAATAATCTTACCGCATGTTAGTATCGGCGATCTTCTTGAGTGCAGTTCCGTATGCGAGGCGGGTGGCGACCAGCTCCCCCGCCTTGTATGCGGGAGGGGACGACAGCGTGATGTCGCCGATGTGAACCTTCGGGGCCTCGCTCAGCGGCGCCGCGGCCTTCAGGGTGATTGTGTTGTTCTTGATCTGGGATTGCAGGTGCTGAAAAGGTGAAGTTAAGTGTCATTATTTGAAAAGCTAGAAATTTAACATACACGCCTATACGGCCCGAAGGATTAGGTTGAGTTAGGTGTCCTAATTTTCACCCATATTTTAACACAAAGCACACAAGGCACAAATCCACCAAGCTGCTACTGAGAATTTCATAAAGAAACTCACTAACACCTATGTTCAACCTGGATATCGAACCCATGACCTCTAGCGTAACAGTGGTGCTTGGAACTAATATATTAATGAGGCAGTCATTAGAAATTTTAATACCGAGATTGTTTAGTATCTGTTTAAAACCCACTGATATATTACAGGCAAAGCAGATTATTTAATGTCAGAAACAATACGAATTATTATCGACTTCCATATATTCTTCTAGAATATAATTTACATTGTATAAGGGAAGTGAACTTCTGTTCCAGCAGTAATCATCAGCTTTTTAACCTTATTTGAAACTGTAGAGGTCAATTTTTTATCTTCTGCCTAATCTGCAAGTAAAATAATACTATGATATTATATAAATCAATGTATGAATGCTACTGCCCACATCGACCGACAGCGGTCACGTGAGTACGACAAACAATATTAATATTGCACTAAACTGACAATAATACACAATATTAATGCATTATTTCATATTTTATTTAGTGCGAACTTAGCTAGTATTGTATACGGCAGCCTCCAGTAAAAGTCTTACAAATATAAAATGGGATAGGATGGTCTCAAGATAACAGCACACTTGTTCTATATATTACTGGTGTATATACCCTCAAGGGCTGTATGCCTGTATGCGTTTTTGTCATCTTATTATAATAAAAAAGGTCCACTCTGTTGTGCACGCACTAGTTGGCCAATACTATAGTTTCAGCCGTCTTTCGTTTTTTGCAGGTATTTGAGTGACCAATTAGTGTAAATGTGAGGGTAGACATTGTAGGCATGCAGTTTTAACCTAAAATATTTCTTAAGCCTACTAGAATAAAATATGATACCTTAATGATCTTCTCTCCATCAGCTCCAAGAGCCTTGCCGTGCCAGTTCTCGAGGTCCTCGATGCCGGGGAAGTTCTTCCCCTTGAAGGTCTTGGCGATGATGGCGGTGGGCTGGCCGCTGACGGTGGCGGCCTCGTCGAAGGCCTTCACCAGCTCCGACACGTCGTGACCGTCCACAACCAGCGAGTGGAGACCGAAGGCTTTGACGCGAGCGTCGTATACGTTCAACTAGGAACGAGAGAGAAATGGTTAATTCATTTGAAGAGTGAGACATTGTTATTTTTGGTAGTCCTTACTGCTTCATATTATGAATATGCTATTCATAAAGTATGGGAATCAGATTTGAGAACGATTTGTATCGTTATAGTTCGCCAAGCTCACAAGTATCGCAATAAAACTTTTAGACATAATAATGCTTTGTAAGTTTTAAGCAGTGATAGTTCAGTGATGGGACCATTGGATTGCGGAGTCGTAGGGCTCTAATTTGAATACGATGCCTTCGCAAGGAATCCGATGCATCTCTAAATTCGCAATTATGTGCGTATAAATAATTAACTATCACTCGCTTAAATAGTTAAGAAACCTGAGAGATTTTCTCGAAGGTGTATGAAGTCTGGCAACCCCTAGTAGGCTAGCTGAGTGGCTAGCCGTGTCTTATGATAAGTTTAAAAACGGCACTTTGAGCGAAACACATAATATAAAAAACGCAAGAATTTGAATGACATGTTCATACTATTATTCATATGATTATATTCTGTCCAGTTTGAATTATTCCGATTACAAAAACCTCTTAAAAATAATAATGTAACAAGTGTCCGTATTTTACAATATTATTGCGAAGTAAGTACACAACATTATCTAATCACAATCTATCGAGGTACATCTAGTACAATCTATTTTTACGCAACATAATGATTATGCAGTATTATGTGCAGATTATTTCAGTATTTGTCATTGCTTACTATTGCAAGTTATAATTATTTTATCTTTTACTGATAACCTTAAAACTGGGCCTAGAGATTTGTTCGCAAGTGAGTACATCTAATCGCAATATCAGATGTCTTAAGTTACAAGTACGATGATGATTATTAAGATTGGCAGAAATCAGAAATCATTGTGATGAAATCCGCGCGCGTAAGGCTAAGTTACCTCTTGAGATTTGCCTGTATCTGAGTGGTGGTTCATGGGAAAAAACACCAAAAACAAATTCAGATTAAGGGGTCTTTAGTTTTTAAACGGTTTATGAAAGTTAGACTTTCGTTCATCTATGTAGTTATTCTATTTATTTTTTCAAAGGAAAAGCAACAGCATGTAACAATAAGCATAACCGTAAGAGTAAGTAATAGGTACATCAGAAAGCCAATAATAGGTTTTCACAAAGAAGAAATTGAATGATTATAAAGTTAATTTTATGAATATGTTGACACAATAAATTTAACCAAATAGAAGACTAGTATTGTGTGCAATAGTGTGTGCACTATTGTTCTCTGTCGGTGAGTGAACGTCCAAAGCAATGCGTATTAAAAGAATAGGTCTTACCTGATGCTGCAGGGAGGTAGGCTCGGACTGTCCGAGGCGGTTGACGTCGAAGATCACGACCAGGTTGTCTAGCTTGTAGTGGCTGGCGAAGTGCAGCGACTCCCAGATGCTGCCCTCAGCCGCCTCACCATCACCCACCAGGCAGTATACCCTGACAATTGAATCGCATTCATTAATATGGCAAATCTTTTCATAATCCTTCCTATTAATAAAAGTTTAAATTTCAACTGAATACAAAGTGATGTGTCAATGTTTTGCAGATTCCAGAGTAACAGTAAAAAAACATGTAGTTATGTCTGTATTTTTTCCAAAATTCTTAAAACTCTAAAAGATACAATTATTTAGGGGTTAGAAATATGTCTGTATGATAGTTTTAGTAGCATGGAGATTCCTATAATTAAAAATTTTACTATTCGAGCACTTGACAAGAACCGTATTTTAAAGATAGAATGATACTTATATTTTTTTAAACAATTAATTTAGTTGATCAGAGAATGTTTGTAGGTAGTTTAAAATACTTAACTCCCAGTTAAAAGAACATCATAGCTAAGTAACGAAGCTTTCAGTGTTTCAATTTGTTCGAAATAAGTATGCCGATCGGAAGTTGTCTGCAAGTGGTTTAGAGGTGGTAAATTTTAATAGAAAGAGTCGGTGCAAAGATAATTAGAGTCGTTTAAGTTTCATATTTATAATTATTTTGTTTACTTATATCGATATTTATGTATGAAAACACTTAATTAAACGATTTTATCACCATGGTAGTTTGGAACGGCTAACTTCCGATCGGCTTACTTATTTCGAACAAACTGTACTGATATAGATCATATCCATGCTCACCTGTAAGGTGCCTGGTCGTAGTACTTGCCGACGTAGGCCATGCCAGCGGCGACGGCCAGCCCCTGTCCCAGGGAGCCGGTGCCCACGTCCACGAAGTTCAGGCGCGGCGTGGGGTGCCCCTCCAGGTCCGACTCCAGCTTGCGCAGGTTCTTCAGCTCCTCCACAGGGAAGAGGCCGGCCTCAGCCCAGGCCGCGTATAGGATGGGGGCGGCGTGACCCTGAACACATGAGGTACTCGGTTACCGATACTGCAGTAAAAAGGTAGATTCTAAAACCAGTTTAAATTTAAATAATTAATTAATTAAATAATGATTCAGGCCTGCTTATTGCTTGAAATACCTCTCTTGATGATTACCAATTTCGATTTTAGGCTAGTCTTTTTTTTTAAAGCTTACTAGCAATGTGGGTCGCACATGTATCTTCACATCTGTCTTGTATCTTCAGAATTCGATCAAAGAAAGTGTGGTATTTAGACAACTAACAAAGACAACTCCTGTTCCATTTGTAGGTAGATGTGAGGACTTATAAACAAACCTTGGATAGAATGAACCGGTCGGCGGAGGCGTCCCTGGGCGCGGAGATCTTGTATCGCATGGTGTGGAAGAACAGCACCGACATGATCTCCGCCATGGACGCGCATGATGTCGGGTGACTGCACAAGGGAGACACCGTGTTATTGGAGATATTGACGTCATCATGTAGGAACAGGCCGAGATGTGATGCGAAAATAATTAACAGGTGCTATGGAATAAGTGTGAAAATATTGATGAATAAATGCTATGTTGTTAAGATGATTATGATGTACATACCATTCTCACGCATCAAAATTATGTTCTAAAAAAACCTTACTTTATGTACAGTGGGTTATAGCTGTTACCTGACCCATCCTAGATAGGCCGGCGGCGTCTAAGTGGGTCAGGCAACAGCTATAACCCACTGTACCTTTAATTAATAATTATTAATATCTGGCAGTAGCCCGAGCGATAATAATTTATAATTTTAGTTCTTAAGTCGATAGGTATTGTTAATAACACCAAAAATATTATATTGTATTTTTAGTGAGCAAAAGTCTGTAACCTTAGACCGAGTGAATCGGAGCGAGACTCTTTGAAGTGATGTATAGAATAAAACTAGCTTGAAGTAAGTACCAACCTACCTAACTACTTTGTAATAGATGTGTATTTTCAGTAACTTTTGTAACGAATAGACATGAATAAAACTTGGTCTAGACACACTTTCAACCTATAAATATGCATAAGTTAAGATTTCTAAATAAAATACGGGAATCGTGCATTATTCGAGGCATTCAAAAAGGTAAAGTGCGAAATCCCCCCAACCGGCGAGTTTGTATGACATGTGGCATGAACAAGGCCGAAAGAAAAAAAAATGTCTTCTCCTATGGGACATGGGTATATATGTTAGTCATGTATACCCAGAATCAACAATAGCAAGATGTAACAATCATTACTGGGAACGCAAAGAGAACTACAGTCCAATCCCAGTTTTTAGTCAAAAACGGACTCCAACACAATACGTAAAAAGTTAAGTGCGAACATGCATACAAAGTATAAAATACAAATGAATTGATAACCTCATAATTGTCACAATAATATGTTAAATATTGGAGTTACTAAATGATAATGTGATAAAGAATCTACTTAGCAACACATATTACGTGTAAGTAAATAAATTATTAATAAGTGTATGAATGCTACTGCCCATGCTCGACAAGGAGTCGGCGTGAGTACGACAAACAAGTTTATTTAGCACCGACACTGTACACGCATCTACAGAGATTTTGTGCAAGTTCAGTTATGGTGCTCTATGGAACGAAATAGTAGTCGAAAATTCTAATCTAGGCTACTAATTAAGTAACAACATACCATCACGCCTGTATTCCCCGAAGGGCTAGGCAGAGGTGCACTTAATGTACACCCACAGTTCGCCGGTATGTTTGAGTCCCATGTAATAGGGGGCGACCCTATTGCCATTCACCGGGCACAAATCCAGACTCCGAGCTGCTACTGAGAATTTCATAGAAAAACTCAATAACACTTTGCTCGACCTGGGGATCGAACCCAAGACCTCTAGCGTAGCAGTCGCGACTGGGACCACTAGACCAACGAGGCAGTCCATTTAATTAAGTAACAAATAAGACACAAAGCAAAATCTATTGTTCACCGGGACCTTTACGCGATTTTCTGAATAAAAGGTGTTAAAATATACATGTTATAGGCAGGTACAGTCGCCAGCATATCAGGTTATACAAAAATGTCAAATTTCTCCAAATGATTTTGAACCTTAAAACGTTAGTAATCAAGTTCAAAATAAACTGAGAAAATTTGTCATTTTGTGGTAATTTGATGTGCTGGCCACTGAACCTAGCCTGAATATAGTTTCAGTGTCACTATGTCACCTTTAGGTACTATCATGGGATAGTACTTAAGAAACGAGGACTAGAGGAATGGTCCTCTTGTCCTCGTTTTCTACGAAAGACGAAAATAAATAGCGTTACCTTGATAACAATTACAAAGCAGTTATTAGGTAATCATGATACAACAGTATTTTGAATCATCGAAATAACTTGATACCAAGTTATTTATCTTTCCTAATCATATTCTTATCTATATAGGTTTAACTGATTTATCAATCTGTTTAGAATTATACGACAGATGGAATTTATGGGTGATACATGCAGGTACGCCAAGATAGGTAAGGTTCAAGCAAAGAAGCATATTATTTTGTCTTCTTTAATAAAAAATATTAGTGTCAGTAAATAACCTTAACTTGACTTTACAAAGCACCTTGACATTTATTATCAGTCGACCCAAGATTGATCTCTCAGCTGAAACCCACTGTTTATGTAACATTCAATTGAACAGATAACTGTGTGATATTTTTACTTCTTATAAGAATTCATGACCTGAATTACATGTGACTTAAGCCTGAAACACCTGTTGGTTTAAAATAATATATAGCACTCCTAGATTGGTGCAAAAAAACAATGTTGCTGTGCCCGACAGGGTCCATAATGGTTTCTATCTAAATATTATAATAACCACCTGTATGTGTACATTATGGAATACAATAAATATATGAATATAACTTAATCTCTACTGAAATAGGTCCTATATTTAAAAAAAGGTCCTTGGACTATTCTTTATGTCTAATCATATCTTTATCTTAAAATTGTACTGTAGTGACGAGTCAGGCTATTGCAAGTTCTAGCTATGTCTCTGTAAAGCTGTTTCTAAATAAGTATTGACCCTACATAAATATGACAATAGCAAACAATGTTCCCAAGCCAGTTAGATTTTTAAGAACACACATATGCATGACATATGAACATTGTTAAAGCTGAATCATCTTTATACTACATCAAAGTAGAAATAATTGCTAAACATGACCAAGCATTTTTATTTTGTTTTGTCTGCTAATAATAGTTACCTGACAGGTAATCTTGCTGCTTATTCAATTGACAAATTGAATTTCATAATAAGGCTAAATCAGTAAAAACTTAGGTATACATACTACCTATGTTTTTATCATTATGTCACAGTTTGGAGAAATATTTGCTAAAGATAAATTGTATAACCTTATCTTTCTTTTGTTTCTATAGAGCCTTTAATCGATAATATAACAAGATAACTAAACAAGACTCAAAAACAGCAAGCAAATAACATCTCGCATGCGGAGGGTCCTGTGTGATTTATTTTGTACAAACTAAAATGTTGATACAAACAAAACTGTGCTTTTTAAATATCTTTGCAGTTAAGATAAAAATCATAAAAGTTTTCTCCATTCAGTTATAATACTGGAATAAAACATAGTTATTCAATATTCAGTGCATAATTAATAATAGAACTGGATAGTTACTATATTATATTGTAATTGGATATGAACATTCAACACAAATATTGTAAGTAATGAGTTTACATAATGAAGGAAATAAGTATGATATAATTTTTGGAAAATAAAGTATTCAGAAACACTGCAATTGGCATGTCTAGCCAAAATAAATATCATATTTCATTCCAGTTGGCACCAACCAAATATGACATACTATGAAGTTTAACTTCATTGATAATAAAAAATACCTACCTACCCTACATTACTACAGTATTTTATTATGTTTCTTGGTATGATGAATTAGTAATGTAATAGGATACATAATTTTGTTGCTTTGTGTCAGTCAGTCATTCATATACTTTTATAAACAATTGCTTGATGTAAAAATGTATTTTGCCTTAGGTTTTGGCTGTATGTTGCTTGATTTCTAGTTTTAAAAAAGTTGTTAAAGACCCTGTTGGTCTTCCATTAGTTAATTCTGACTTTCATTTCAGTTATTTAGTTGAAATATTTGATAACTAGGGAGGTACCTATGCCAGGTTAAGTTATCTTCATTTAATGGAAAAGTACAAACAAGTATTACTTAACATGATGTGTAACATAATCAACAATACAATCGATTCACCATGTCATTGTGTCGATAGTGACATAATGTTGAGGCCAATGACCTTGGCGGCATGGCGTGATAGCAACCGTTGTCACGTGGTCGCCGCTAACCTACAATGGAAAATTATGCGACAACCATCAATATACGTACCGAAAGAGAAACAATAATGCTAACCAAGTGAACTTTGAACTGAATATTAATGTGTTGCCGGCCGGTTGTACGATGAATTAGAAAATAAGCCGAGTTAAATGATACGAAAAATACATCAACTGTCAAGTAGTTTTTTTTATCTAAGTGTACCTATTGAAAGTATGAAAGTGGAAAGTAGATAGAATTTCTGATTAGAGTGTCTGAGAACGCTATAGGATTCTATTAAGCAAGGAACCGGCATATTAACCTTCATTAGACCTTCAATGATGCGGCGAATGCATTAAGGTTATTCACTCACCCCGATTTAGACGCGTTAGTAGCAACGATGCTGTCGATCCTCAGCTTGTTGGCGATGTCTTTTAGTTGTTGGATGTCTACGTTCTTGTCGCCTTTCATTTTTTATAAGTTTTTTGTCCTTATTTTCAAATAAAAATTACCACGTTGTTTACGACCGGTCGCTTGCCCGCCGCCGAATTCAATGAATGACAAACTGAATGACAGAAAGATTGAATGACACTCTTATGAATGCCAAACATTGGCCAATGAGGCCAATTGCAATGACTTAGCAGCCTGTTTTCAGTTGATTCATTATCAATTTTAAAAATATGTTTGATTTGTAGATAAGTGCTTGCAACAGGTGTTTTGTTATTAATCATCATGAATGTTTCAGACTACAAAATTAAGGTATATTATCTGAGCTCTGAAGTGCTGCCATCTACTGTCAATTGGTAACAACGGATGATATTTAGTACTGCTTAGAAGAAATAGGTGTCGCTCTTCGCTGAAATAACCATGATTTTTTAAAACTGTTACAGGAAGAAAAACTATTTGAATTGATGCGAAAACTCAGAGGTGCGTAGCTTGGATTCGAACCGTGACTTGGCAGTGTTGGACTGCCAAGTCATATCAACAACTTTACTAGAGAAGAAGATACTTAAACTCGCATACCTGGACTTTAAAAGAGACCGTGATTCTCTGAGTTTTTTCGCCATTTCTTCTCAGTGGTCGTCAGAAGATAGTAAGAGTTTAAAAAAAAGTAAAACATTGACTTTTAAAATATCATTTAATAATGATAAATAAATACTTTAATTTCATCAATAAGGTATTAGCCAGTATGACTATGCCACCGGCTGACACATAAGTTGAACATGTGGCACGAATAATTCAGTCTGAATTTGAAATCTGGAGCATCATAACAATTCCCTGAGTATGACCTTGACCATTAAAGCGAATATGACCTTGACCCTTACCATTACTATGAACTCATTGTGACTTCTATCGCGCTGCGATTCTGCGTTCTATATAGCTGCTGCTAAGGAATTGACAACATTGACTTGCAACTGACGAAGAACCTTCCAAGTAACTTATAAGTAGTGAACAATCTGCGGGCAATAGACAGAAAATATAGACTTTAGTGAAAAAAAAAAACGAATGCAGAATTCGAACCTTCGTCTACGGTTAGGGAGAACGGACGCTTATGTCAACTAAATAATAAAAAATAGACGTAGCAGTAATGCCAGTCATGACTATTTTTTCTCTTCCACGTTGCGGCATTTCTAACTAAAAAAAATTATTATAAATTAAGAGGATAGTATCCGCTTCGCGCCCCATACAAACGCAGTTTGGCCCTTGCTTGAATTTTAAACAATGAAAGTCATTGAAATTTTGCAGTAACAATCTTATCATTAATATACGTGTTCCTGTAATATAAAATTTCATTTCAATATACGGTTAAAAAGTTACACGAGCTCAAAGATTGGCAATTTTCGTTGAAAAACGGCCCAACTT
This sequence comes from Subacronicta megacephala, assembly GCA_958496365.1. Taxonomy (NCBI): domain Eukaryota; kingdom Metazoa; phylum Arthropoda; class Insecta; order Lepidoptera; family Noctuidae; genus Subacronicta; species Subacronicta megacephala. Next base: position 227,107 of record OY292533.1, read on the forward strand.
TATGCTAGTATTTCTCGACAATGTATCAATACAGAAAAGTTCTGATTCGAAGGAAACCCAGATAATATAGTGAATATTTTTTTACAAGATTTTTTTTTTACATATTAGCAATATTATAGGAGTAATCTCCAAAATTCGGAACATACGAAATACGCGTGAAAATGTTGTTGTTTCTCCTCTCGGGCACGCGTTCGCATCGCGAGGGATAGAGACAGCGACAACTGTGCAACATTGTTGCGTTCGCGAGGGACACTCCTCTTAACAATAAAAATATAGTAAAATGGTAATGAAATATCGTTCAGCATTTAATTAACAGTAAAGTTTGTCGGAATGTCGATTAAAAGACACAGTAATCTTATAAAATGGATAGGTATACCATGATATGCATTACTTACCAATAAGGCGCTCGAACAATATTTGAGTATTATTCACGGAACGATGCAATCAAACTCGTGTCATATTGAATTGAATCTCAACTACCGGCCGCGGGGACATCACTAGCAAAACCTCACATTTAAACTTATAATCAACTTTGGCACAACTATATAAAGTTCAAAATCGAGTATTCGAAATTGATAAAAACGTCATATACATTTCGAAGTTATTATTGCAATTCTGTTGAATCTTATTATTATCTTATTATATTATAAGTTAATAAAGTTTGTTTTGCAGTGGCGAGATGTAATCACTAACGTGGTGGAGTTTACGTTAAAACGAGGGTGGCTATTCTAAATCGCGCTGACGTATCACACCGGACCTTTGCTCACCTGACTCCGCTGGAGTAGCGAGGATGTGACGCCAATAGGGAAATCATTGGGTTTGTTTTTGATATCGAACAATTTGAAGCTACACGTACTTAGCTGATTTATAAAAAGAAGGTTTCAAAAAAACATTACAAACATTTACTTTAACGAAAAAGAAATTTGACAGCTTTAAAGAAGTAAGTATAAGTTAAGTAGTTAGATGGATTATTCTTTTGGTATGAAGTGTTATCCAAGGGAGCTTAGATAGAGGTAAAGACACAGTACCTACATAATTTACAAAACATATTTTTTTTTGGTGGCTGCTTGTTACCTTAAAATTAGCACAATTGTTCTGTTTCAAAATACATTCTGTATTCAGAATTTCTGCTGAAGTCATTATAGAGGTAATGTCTGGTTCATAGATACTTACTATTAAAATGTCATCGCTCATCGATCTTGCTTAAATTGCTGTTGGCTACGTCAAAGATACGCGACTACGACGCTACACGAATACGAAGCTACGCGACTACGAAGCTACGCGACTACGAAGCTACTCGAATGCGAAGCTACGCGACTATGAAGCTACGCGAATGTAAAGCTACGCGAATACGAAGCTACGCGACTAGGCAACACGGGCATAATGCTATGCCGTCTGATAAATGTAAAAACAATAAAACTGTTGTCTATCGGCAGGGAAATGGCCGCGCTGGGCACACGGCGGCGACGGTGACCACAACTACGTACTATTATAGGATAACAATAATAATTTGTAACGTTTCTACAATAAATGAAAGATAAATGCTGTTCGTTGGTACGCGCATCACTTGAGAACAATTGGATCTTTATAGATATATTTTCCTCAATATTTGTATAGGTCCGAATACGGTTTTTATTTCATTGGAAAAGTCGGACGAAAAAAATAATTTGAAAAAACTAAAATTCCATTTTGTATGTGCATTTTTGTATGAACATAAGATAGGCGTTTTGAACCGAAGATACTTAGAATTATGGATCATGGGATTAATTTGATTTTTCCCAAACATTAGGGGATTTCCCTAAACCTATCTATCCACATAGACAGGTAAGCATCCACATGCTTAAAGAAAAGAGCTTCACCGCGGGTACAGCTAGTTTACCTCTCTTTTTTAAAGATTCTCATTCAGAATATAAATAAAATATCATTTTCACTTCAGTAGCTCAAACATGTAGGTTTTGCTGCCTGAAATCAGTGAGCAAAATGCGATTTTGCTGAGTGAGACAAAGTAACTTTTTAATTATTTTTTTAAGAAAGCCGCGATTATCTTATTCAGCCTTGGGTTAATCATACAATTCGAAACATTCACACTCTATCTCTTTCCCGCCATTAGAAAGAGAGAGAAACAAAGACCAGCCCTTCCAAAGTTCCGATTTTGAATTCGACCTCAAAGAAAAACACGTTCGGAATTTCGTACTAACTAAAGATATTTTGCAAAAAGAAAATTATGTCTTTTAATGTAATTTATAGAATTTTTAACTTATTGTTGTATTTAAACGAAAATAAGTATTTACTGCAAATAAAACTGATATTTAACCTGTAAATATTTATTATCTCCTAAAGTGTTCTCGCTGCTGAAGTGAAAAGTTATGTGTACACGAGAGCAAAGTTTTTTTGCATCTCGTGCCGTTGAATCCCTCGCCACACTCAGGATTCAACTTTAGAATCATTCGCTACGCTCGTGATTCAATCGTTGAATACTTCGCTTACTCAGGATTCAAAATCAGCACTCGCAGCAAAAAACGACTTTGCTCTCTTGTCGCACAAATAACTATTAATACCTCTATAACTGGCTTTTCATTTTCTATTTTTAATATTAGTTTGTCCCATATATTCCTTGCAGAATGGTGCATCGCAGTGGGGTATCGCTCGCGGGGGGGTGGCGGGTGGCGCGGAGGGAGGGCGCGTTCGATGTTCTGTTTTCAAATTCAATTGGCCGGTGTCCCGGGGCGATCTTTCTCCGCGCGATTCCGAATTGAATATCAATAGCACGATACGACGAATGATTGTGTGGACATGACCAGTCATCATTTTTGTTTCATGATTTAAATTAATTGTAATATTTTATATTGCTCCTTAGTCATGACTGTTTAAATATTGTCATCATCGTGTGTCATGATACTTAAGCATTACCTACATGTACTAAGAATAAATAAATTGTGGGATAGCGTTGATTAATATATAAAGAGAAAGCGTTACTCTGAAGTATGAGTTTTAAAAATGGTGGTTATTTTACGTATTTTTTGTACATAAACTTATTAATTAATGCCGTAGTTGTGTAAAAAGTTGTCACATAGAAATGTGAATTACAATCCACATTTAGGGAGTAAAATATCTGCGAAACATACAGGGGGATTGGATCATTTAATCTCAAAACATATAATAATTATCATAATTCTCCGGATCAATTCTTAAATTTTCCGAAAAAGTGCCGATTTCAAAGTGAAGGAGCCTATTAATCTATGCTTCCGAGACAGATACAAGATAAATTCTAAGATGTTTACCGAATTTATCTAGTCTCTGTCTATAACAAACAAAAAAAAACGAACAAACAAACAAAAATATACAGACGAATTGAAAAATAACCTCCTTGATATTTAAATCGGTAGATAATCGCTGATCCATAATATTCGGAATGCATAAAACTAACGGTCAGCGAAAATATACGTTCGGATTTGGAAAATTGTAAAAGGGCGAAGTTCCTAAAGTGTCGCGTCTCCGTGCGTCTCCGTAACCGAGCGGGGGCGCCACTACCGCCACTGCCCGGGGAACTTGGGTTGCAATCCGATGCTTTGATTGCATCGCTAATGTTTAGCGAAATAAAGTAAACAGTTGATCTTTACGTCTTTGATGTGTAAAGTGTTTTTGTTGGGTTCTATTTTGATGTTATGTTGTTGTTTTAATGTATTATTGGAGGCTTTGTAGGAACCTATTGGTTATGTTGTTGGTAAATGGACTTATACTTGTGATAAACTAAGAATATAACTGCCTAATTGGTCTAGAAAAAAACAGACAAAACAGTGCAGTCATAGCCTAGTGATATGACCATTGGACTGCCAAGTCAAAGGTCTCGAGTTTAAATCCGAGGCACTCACCTCTACCTCTGCCTGACTTTGAAGTTATGTACGTTTTAATAATTAATTATGACACGCTTAAAAATTAATACATTGGGTTGCATTATCTGGAAATAAGTATTATTGAGATTTGAAGTTAACCTTATAGCGTTATCGATGAACCCCAGCTTTAACGAGGAAGTCGTTCTCTGAACTCAGGCAGGTTAATGTTCTTTAACTCCCATATCAACGGACTGTGATAACAACTAATACATTTGTTAACACGCAAACATCGATCATGTTTGTAATCCGCTAACATAATTACAAGTATTACGTTCACGACACGCCACGCCACGCCACGTGCCGGCCGCGTGCCAACGCGTGAAGACGCGCGACACGCGTGCGGCGGCGGCAACGTCAATGATGCTTGAAGGGGTAAAATGTTTGTAAACAGCGTGTAAAGCGTGTCACTCGTGTAATGTTTGCAATCATGTCGGTGATATTAAAGGGTATTTGATTAGGATAATAGGTATCTGTGGGGGCGACACTAGATAAATTCGGATTACATTTGTAGCATATTTGATTATGTTTTCTGTTATTGTTGGTTTCGTCGTATGGGAATGATGGAAACAATGAAGTCGCTTAACCCTATACGTTTCGCTAAGGTCTCCACTGTGTTGACAACGAATTGACAATAGCTACCTATTAGTGATCAAGTCAATTCGTTGGCAACACAGTGGCGGGGGAAAGCCGCAATTTTAATAAACCTTCCCACCATTACTTCAAGTGCTCCCTATCACCTATGGACCTCTGCATCACCAAGGTGTATCGGTCATACATGGAAATTAAAATGCATGAAGGATTAACAGTATTGGCTGTTGACTTCTTTTAGACGATAATGTTAAAACCTAATATGGCATCACGCCGGTATTTCCCGAAGGGTTAGGCAGACGCGTACTAATGTACACCCGTTCGCTTGTTCAGGTCATTCGCATGTTTAGGTCCTATATGTAATGGGGGGCGAGCCTATTGCACAATTCCAGAGAACGAGCTGCTACTCAGAATTTCATAGAAAAGCTCAATAATATATACTTTGCTCGACCTGAGAGTCGTAGTCGCGCTTGGGACCACTAGACTCATGAGGCAGTACCGCAGTAGATATGTTTCACCATACCATGGTCTACATTTAAACATGAACCGAGCATTGCTTTATATTTAGATTTATAACTGAAAATGTTCTGTCCAGTCGAAGGGTGTAAGTAACTCATCTATAGATACTAATAAGTACTGTAGGGAGAAAATATTTGTTTGTTTGCTTGTAATAGATAAACACTGGAACTATTAAACCGATTTCAATAGGCATGATGACAGTAAGCAAGAATTACTAAAATAATATGTTCATATACTGAAATATAATAAATATGTTTAGAAAAGAATATTTATTTTTATTTATAAGACGGGATTATTAATTTATTTGATAAAATAAAACTACAAAATCCACTAGTCCGCCATGTTCAGTTGAACACCAATCAGATTCAATTACGTCACATCTATGTTGAACTGTCGCTGTCACGTAAATTTCGTACGAATTTCGACGATCTCCGCGCTTAAAATTGTTTATTATGTATTTCCTAATTGTATATTACTTAGCTTTTGTCCTACAACTTGTGTAAGAACTTATGAAGTAATGGAACAAGGGTTTACCAAGGCAAACAGCTCTAATTTGCCCAGAATTGATTTGTTAATGCTGGGACAGTTCCTGGTATTAAACAAAGAGTTCTGTTCAGCAGAATTTAGAATTGTTAAAACTACAATGTAAGTATTATTTATTATTATTTGTATTATACCTACTATAATTAAAAAAATAAAATCACTTTTAAAAAGCACAGCTTCGTATGTTTAGTTTTAATAATGTTTTGTTTTTATAAAATATGCTTTCCTATCGATTTCTTTGTTTTAGATCCTCCATGCCATCTTATGGGGACGACGCGATTAGCTACGTTCAGTTAAAACGCGATGGAAATCTATGTACTTATAGTTAAATCAAAAATCTGCTCAGAATACAGGGTCCACGTGAAGTTATATGCAGTGACGTTAATAGTTGACGAAGTAAAGGAAGAAGTTATATCGGTAGAATGCCATGACTGCGTTGCCTCACAAGGAGGCTGCAAACATGCCATTGCATTTCTCATGTGGGTCCATCGTAGGAGAGAAGAACCGATTATTCAAGTAGGTAATTTACGATCCATTCGGCGAGGCTCAGGCTCAGTCAGTGTCTCGCCTCGTAAGTTACTTGAATAATTGATTAAAAATTTAATGTAATAAAGAAAATCTATCGGGTAAAATCTCTCGAGCTATCTATGAACTTTATTTTAGTAAATAAAACATGATGTCAAATCATTTTCGGTTTTATTATTTTAAGAATAAAACCGAAAATGGAAGATAAAATTACAAAAAAAGAGGTATCTTTGTGAATTTATTCCATCGAGCCAACTTTATCAAATCGTGTTTCCCTTGTATGTGTTCCCTAGAATATATACTCAACAATATAAATTTATTTTCTCAGATTTTAATTTTACTATTTACTACTTAAAAAAAACATTTTTATGTGGGCTTTGCAGTACCACCCGGCCTTAATCTCCTATTGTATACGATGTCAAAACATAGAAGTGACGTCATAAGCAGACGCCATGACACCAGGGACCGTTTTCGCGCTAATTTAAAAACATTGAATTAAAATCGCATTTTTGTATCAAAAACCTTTTTTAATTGCAGAAAAAAAATATTTTTCGGAAATAGTATATACATAAGAATATTTTAGATCAGTTTTTGAAAATCAGTCATCATGCCTTCTTTCGACATTAGAAAGCTATATTATCCCAGAGTAACATAAGCTCTTTATTATTCCGAGGGATATTGGGCATCCTATACGGGCGACGCCGCGGTCAACCCACTAGTATTACATACTTTATAAAGTACATACATGCTCCAATTACCTACTTATAACACTCAAACTGGAGTATCTACATGAGCCTCTTCTAAACTTGTCTCATACTAACAAGTAACTTATGAAAGTACTTTGTTTCATTACAGGCTTAGGAAGCTCGTGTCTCCCTCGCTGCTCACCCCTTCGCCCCCACTGTGACAGGTCGTCATGTTACTATCAATAACTAGCTTCAAACGATGACTCGCAAGTATCTTATATTTATGTTTTTGTTTTCAATTTCATAAAAATTATACTAGTTATTTTATACTTAGCCTAATGCAGTTATGCAGAAATCACTTACTGTCAAGAATATCTCTGAAACTTGCAGTTTTCGTCACAATGTTTCCTTCACCTAATTAACATGCAACATAACATAACATACCATCACGCCTGTATTCCCTAAAGGGTAAGGTAGAGGTGTACTAATGTACACCCACATTTCGCCGGTATGTTTAGGTCCCATGTAATAGGGAGCGAGCCTGGCCATTAACCGGGCACAAATCCAGACTCCGAGCTGCCACTGGGAATTTCATAGAAAAACCCAATAACACTTTGCTCGACCTGGGGATCGAACCCAGGATCTCTAGCGTGGCAGTCGTGCTAAGGACCACTAGACTAATGAGGCAGTCATTAATATGCAAATTATTTCAAATAAGCCAGAGGTGTTTTCGATTCGAACTCGATACCTATGACTACGTAGGCTTATCACTTATTATTTTATCATAGGAACAAAATAAAACTGCCTCATTAGTTTAATGGTCCTAAGCGCAACTGCTACGCTGGAGGTCCTGGCTTCGATTTCTATTTCTATGAAATTCTCAGTAGGTATCCTAAACATACCGACGAACTTTGGGAGTTAGTAAAACTCTACTTATCCGGCGAATGCAGGCGTGGTTGACAAAATAAAATGTCTTTTTTTCCTGTATTTTCCGGTATATGTACACAACAATGATATATTATTGTTTGAAATATGCCCACATTATGTTTACGAATGTCCCAATTAATATTCACATAGTAAGCTTGGCAAGATGTCGTGTCATGCTTGTCACAGCCAACCACGTGCTTAAGTAGTTAGGCAAAAACTAACAAGTTCCGTTAAGTTCCGCGGGCATTAACTTGCATTAAGTAACAGTTAATTTATTGCCCACACTCATTGTTTGTATATTTTGTTACTCAAGAGAGGAATAGTTTGTTATTAAGTTTGTAAGCACATTTAGCTATATGTAGGTTACATTACTATTACTACGAAGGTAATTATTTATAATTTAAGGTTATAAATTAAAATTCGTAGCTCCAATGAAGCTATGGTTAAGGAGTTGAGAAAAAAATCACTGCCAGCTGCGAATACTGTTGTGTAATATAGCTTTAGGTAAGACATTATTTTATATATCAGTAGTAATCAGAAAGACTTACGATTTTCAATCTAGCAAGATGTGGTTGAATATACGTATTTTACTTAAAGTGGCTGCCATCAGGCCTGAGCATCATGTTTGCTGGACAATACATTATTGGTTGTCAGGCTCTTTGGGTTTCCGACAACTCTTAACTAAGGATTCTCATAGGTGTTCCTATGACAACCAGTTTGTTGAATAGTCAGTAGTATTGTTTAATATAGTTAGGTAATTCAATACAATAAGTATTCTAATGTAATGCAAATGATATATATCTTAGCAAAATGGAATTATTGTTAATGTTTTGGATCTAGACTGCCTCATTAGTCTAGTGGTCCTAAGCGCGACTGCTAAGCTAGAGGTCCTGGGTTCGATCCCCAGGTCGAGCAAAGTGTTATTGGGTTTTTCTATAAAATTCTCAGCAGCAGCTCGGAGTCTGGATTTGTGCCCGGTTAATGGCAATAGGCTCGCCCCCTATTACATGGGACCTAAACATACCGGCGAAATGTGGGTGTACATTAGAACACCTCTGCCTTACCCTTCGGGGAATACAGGCGTGATGGTATGTTATATGTTTTAGATCTTGTTGGTGCGGCCCGATTACTTAGGTACGAAATGAAGAAATCTCTAAGATAGAGGTAGCATAATGTCACGTATATAAGCAGAAACAAGCGTGTATAGACAGGGATGCCTACATGATTAGTGTTGGGCGAATAAGTACAGGTGTGGAATTAACTCGGGCCGGTGGTTCCGCGCGTTACGACCTCAACCATAACCCACGTTATGGCTTGTATTATTATAACTTTTACACCGAATAGACAACACTAGATGTGACTTTGAAGGAAGGATATTTCCATTGGTTTGTTATTAAGGGCGCACCTCTGTTTTATCGAATTCATAAAGTTACAATGTTGGCATCTGAAACACAAAATGACCTGTATACCAATTTGTAGAAGGCAAACAGGTGCAGAAACTGCCGTTTGTTAGATTATCCACAGGGCTTAAATATTACTTCCTACAGCGAGTTATATATAATATTTGAAAAAAACATACGAATTGCAAACCTCTTGCACATGCACAAGATAAGCTTGTGTGAGCGGGATATACCTAAGTATATAGGCATCGCAAACGTTGCTATTGAAAAACTATATTTAAAAGTAAAATAAGGTGCTATTAAGTGACAAGCGCATCGCGCCGGTTGGGCTAGTTTTTCAAATGTTTGTAAGATTAACCTTTTTATTTTAATCCTAATTATGACATTAGGTCCAACGTCCTTACATCTTACTAATCTACCTACCTTTTATTTTAAAAAAGTGTCCATAAAATTTCTTGCCATATTCTTCATACCTATATGATATTTTTTTTGGAACCGTGCAATTAGAGTCATGACGTTTCATAAACGCTTGTCAAAGCTTATTTGAAATAAAAACATTTGATTTGAATCAAAAAATTAAAAGTTCCTCGGAAAAGTAATAAACACTGTGAAAGTTTCTATGGGTTTTTCCTAAGATAATTTATTGTTTAGATAGGACAACACCTCTTTCAGGATGTAAGTTTATGTGTAAAGGTTAGTCGTGACACTTCTAGTGTCGTGCCAGTACTTCATTGTCCCGAAGGTTATAAGTTACAGAGGTCTGATATTTATTCGTACGGTTCGATTGTAGTTTTATGTTCGGCCGTAAATGCTGTTATTGGTGCACATTTGAATAATACGACCAACGCCGAATGTTACTTGTTACGCGCAAAAATATTTACTTCATACTCTGTGCGCTTGTGTGCGTGGGCAATGTTTGGAAATATACACAACATGTACCAGGTACCTACTGGAAACAAAATAATTATTGTTATGATGAGCCAATAGCTTTCCGCCCGCAGCTTCGCCCGCGTGGACATCACGATTTTAACTGTTTAGTTTTTTTCAGTTCAGGCGGGTATTGAAAAATATCTAACACTATCTTCCCGTCCGCTTCTTTGACCACATTTGCTTAATTTTATATTTTACGAAATATAAAAATAGAAAGATACTCGTAGATAGATAGAATATTCTTTCTCGTAAAAATAAAAGATTTTATGAATTTGTTATTAAATGAGCAGCATTCTTCGTGTTCTAATAGCTCAAGCATCTATCATTTCGGAGGTCTCGTAATATCGATTTTCACAAATAAATAGTGGAGGACCACTTTGCTCTCAAGAATTAGAATTGCTCTTCCTTGTATACCACATTGGTGGTTTTTCTGTCTGGTGGCAAAATGACCAGACTGCTATTAGTAGTGCTGTCATATTCGAAAACTGATCCCTCGCGAGGACATCCAGTAATCACAGTGGCCTCTATGATATTTTGGTGTAATGCTATTACTTGCAGTCTAGTCCTGTTACATAGTTTAAGTGATTTAAAGAGACAACCGATCTTGCAGCGACTTAATCGTTGAAACAGTTTTCCAGTGTTATTTGAATACTGTGAAGCCAACGTTTTAGAACGATTCTCGCCCAACGAACATGTGTGAATACGGTTCATCGTTTCAATAGGACGACTCCTAAATCCTCCTAATAACTCCGATCGACGGATGTGAATAGGAAAACTGTTTCAACTATGGAGTCGCTGCGATATCGCTACGGTTTTAATTACGTGAATCGGGCTACTGGTGTCCCAATGAGGATTTTGTTGTGGTAGGGCCACGCTGTTCGCAGCATGAATGGGCCGGCTCGACCGGGGAAGTACCACACTCTCGCAGATGACCGTCGTCCGAGTAGTAGCGTTTCGTTACTGCGCTTCGTCCGGTGAGCGAGAGGGCCGGAGGCCCAATTTCTCCCCCAATCCCCTTCCTTCTCCTTTTCTCCTTCCCCTCCCTTTCCCTAAATAGGCTCGGCAACGCATCTGCAAGTCCTTTGGTTTTGCAGATGTCCATGGGCGGCGATGACTTCTTACCATCAGGTAGCTCGCCTGCTCGTTTGCCGAGTTATCCCATAAAAAAAAACATGAAGAGAACTAAATCACATCTCTCTGTATTTTTTTAAAAGAAGACACTTATGCAGTCTTGGTCTTAGAAATCTCTGCATTCCAATCTTGCAGCTAATTACCGTGTGACAATCATGTCGCAAAAATACACGAACACGTGTATTTTTTTCCTTAAAAAACTGTTCTCAGGTTTTTTTTTCTCTCTCTTAAAAGGAACTCCACAGGATAGTACACTGCTTTATCCGCTTGTGGCTGACTGAATCGAAAGACCTGTATTCAATTTGTTAGCCGTCTAAAGACTGAAGAAGTACTGAGTAAGTAGAACTGAAGATGTAATTAATATCAGCTGCACTGTTGTTGTTTGTAGTCATATTGAACGTTTGCATAGGCAAAAATCAGGACACACTTTAACTATGAGACCTGTCATAGTCGACTGTCACTATTGTATTCAGCAGAGATGGTATACAACATATATTCCCATAGTACATAGTTTCCTTTCAGATTCTGAATAATCTTTTTTTACTATTTTAAGGAATAGCTCAGAATACTCTCCAAAAGACTTCTGACTATCTTTCTTATAGAAAATAAAAAAAAGATATCCTTATCATAATCAACATAATGTGGGGCCATAGGTATGAACCATGATCCATGATCCATAAGCCATGATCGATGAACCATGAACCATGATACATGATCCATGATCCAAGATACATGAACCACGATCCATGATCCATGATACATGAACCATGGACTATGAATCGTGGACCATGGACTATGAACCATTAACCATGATTTAAGATCCATGATCCATGAACCATGATCCATGATCCATGATCCATGAACCATGATCCGTGAACCATGATCCATGAACCATGATCCATAATCCATGAACCATCTTCCATGAACCATGATCTATGAACCATGAACCATGAACCATGAACCATGATCCATGAACCACGATCCATAATCCACGATCCATGAACCATAGACTATGAACCGTGGACCATGGACTATGAACCATGATCCTTGATCCATGAACCATGATCTATAACCATGACTATGAACCGTGGACCATGAACCATGAACCATGAACCATGAACCATGAACCAAGATCTAAGATCCATGATACATGAACCATGAACCATGATCCATGAACCATGGACTATGAACCGTGGACCACGGACTATGAACCATGATCCATGACCCATGAACCATGACCCATGAACCATGATCCCAGAACCATGATCCATGATCCAAGATACATGAACCACGATCCATGATCCATGAACCATGGACTATGAACCGTTGACCATGGACTATGAACCATGATCCATGAACCATGATACATGAACCATGAACCATGATACATGAACCATGAACCATGAACCATGATCAATGAACCATGATCCATGATCCATGAAGCATGGACTATGAACCGTGGACCATGGACCATGAACCATGATCTAACATCCATGATCCATGAACCTTGATCCATGAACCATGATACATGAACCATGAATCATTAACCATGAACAATGAACCATGAACCATGATCCATGAACCATGATCTAACATCCATGATCTATGAACCTTGATCCATGAACCATGATACATGATCGATGAACCATGATCCATGATCCATGAACCATGGAGTATGAACCGTGGACCATGAACCATGATCTAACATCCATGAACCTTGATCCATGAACCATGATACATGAACCATGAACCATGATACATGAACCATGAACCATGAACCATGAACCATGAACCATGATCTAAGATCCCTGATACATGAACCATGAACCATGATCCATGAACTATGAACCGTGGACCACGGTCTATGAACCATGATCCATGACCCATGAACCATAATCCATGAACCATGTTCCATGAACCATGATCTATGAACCATGAACCATGATCCATGAACCACGATCCATAATCCACGATCCATGATCCATGAATCATGGACTATGAACCGTGGACCATGGACTATGAACCATGATCCTTGATCCATGAACCATGATCTATAACCATGACTATGAACCGTGGACCATGAACTATGAACCATAACCATGATCTAAGATCCATGAACCATGATCCATGAACCATGATCCATGGACTATGAACCGTGGACCATGGACTATGAACCATGATCCGTGATCCATGAACCATGACCCATGAACCATGACCCATGATCCATGGACTATGAACAGTGGACCATGATCCGTGATCCATGAACCATGACCCATGAACCATGACCCATGAACCATGAACCATGGTCTAAGAACCATGATCCATGAGCCATGATCGATGAACTATGAACCATGATCCATGATCCAAGATACATGAACCACGATCCATGATCCATGAACCATGGACTATGAACCGTGGACCATGGACTACGAACCATGATCCATGATCGATGAACCATGGACTATGAACCGTGGATCATGGACTATGAACCATGAACCATGATCTAACATCCATGATTCATGAACCTTGATCCATGAACCATGAACCATGAACCATGATCTAAGATCCATGATACATGAACCATGAACCATGGACAATGAACCGTGGACCACGGACTATGAACCATGATCCATGACCCATGAACCATGACCCATGATTCATGAACCATGGACTATGAACCATGGACCATGGACTATGAACCATGAACCATGATCTAAGATCCATGAACCATGAACCATGAACCATGAACCATGATCCATGAACCATGATCCATGAACCATGATCCATGAACCATGATCCATGAACCATGATCCATGAACTATGATCCGTGAACCATGATCCATGATCCAAGATACATGAGCCATGATCGATGAACCATGAACCATGATACATGAACCATGATCCATGATCCAAGATACATGAACCACGATCCATGAACCATGATCCATGATCCATGAACCATGATTCATGAACCATGGACTATGAACCGTGGACCATGATCCATGAACCATGATCCATGATCCAAGATACATGAGCCATGATCGATGAACCATGATCCATGATCCAAGATACATGAACCACGATCCATGAGCCATGATCGATGATCCATGAGCCATGATCGATGAACCATGAACCATGATACATGAACCATGATCCATGATCCAAGATACATGAACCACGATGCATGATCCATGATACATGAACCATGAACCATGATACATGAACCATGAACCATGAACCATGAACCATGATCTAAGATCCCTGATACATGAACCATGCACCATGATCCATGAACTATGAACCGTGGACCACGGTCTATGAACCATGATCCATGACCCATGAACCATAATCCATGAACCATGTTCCATGAACCATGATCTATGAACCATGAACCATGAACCATGATCCATGAACCACGATCCATAATCCACGATCCATGATCCATGAATCATGGACTATGAACCGTGGACCATGGACTATGAACCATGATCCTTGATCAATGAACCATGATCTATAACCATGACTATGAACCGTGGACCATGAACTATGAACCATAACCATGATCTAAGATCCATGAACCATGATCCATGATCCATGAACCATGATCCATGATCCATGGACTATGAACCGTGGACCATGGACTATGAACCATGATCCGTGATCCATGAACCATGACCCATGAACCATGACCCATGATCCATGGACTATGAACAGTGGACCATGATCCGTGATCCATGAACCATGACCCATGAACCATGAACCATGGTCTAAGAACCATGATCCATGAGCCATGATCGATGAACTATGAACCATGATCCATGATCCAAGATACATGAACCACGATCCATGATCCATGAACCATGGACTATGAACCGTGGACCATGGACTACGAACCATGATCCATGATCCATGAACCATGGACTATGAACCGTGGACCATGGACTACGAACCATGATCCATGATCCATGAACCATGAACCATGGTCTAAGAACCATGATCCATGAGCCATGATCGATGAACTATGAACCATGATCCATGATCCAAGATACATGAACCACGATCCATGATCCATGAACCATGGACTATGAACCGTGGACCATGGACTACGAACCATGATCCATGATCCATGAACCATGGACTATGAACCGTGGACCATGGACTATGAACCATGAACCATGATCTAACATCCATGATCCATGAACCTTGATCCATGAACCATGATACATGAACCATGAACCATGAACCATGATCTAAAATCCATGATACATGAACCATGAACCATGGACTATGAACCGTGGACCACGGACTATGAACCATGATCCATGACCCATGAACCATGACCCATGATTCATGAACCATGGACTATGAACCATGGACCATGGACTATGAACCATGAACCATGATCTAAGATCCATGATCCATGAACCATGAACCATGAACCATGGACTATGAACCGTGGACCATGATCCATGAACCATGATCCATGAACTCTGATCCATGATCCATGACCCATGATCCATGAACCATGATCCATGAACCATGATCCATGATCCATGAACCATGGACTATGAACCGTGGAACATGGACTATGAACCATGATCTAACATCCATGATCCATGAACCTTGATCCATGAACCATGATCCATGAACCATGATCCATGACCCATGATCCATGAACCATGATCCATGAACCATGATCCATGATCCATGAACCATGGACTATGAACCGTGGACCATGGACTATGAACCATGAACCATGATCTAACATCCATGATCCATGAACCTTGATCCATGAACCATGGACTATGAACCATGAACCATGAACCATGATCCATGAACCATGAACCATGATCCATGATCCATGAACCATGATCCGTGAACCATGATCCATGATCCAAGATACATGAGCCATGATCGATGAACCATGAACCATGATCCATGATCCAAGATACATGAACCACGATCCATGAACCATGATCCATGATCCATGAACCATGATTCATGAACCATGGACTATGAACCGTGGACCATGGACTATGAACCATGATCCATGATCTAAGATCCATGATCCATGATCCATGATCCATGAACCATGAACCATGAACCATGATCCATGAACCATGATCCATGAACCATGATCCATGAACTATGATCCGTGAACCATGATCCATGATCCATGATCCAAGATACATGAACCACGATCCATGAGCCATGATCGATGAACCATGAACCATGATACATGAACCATGATCCATGATCCAAGATACATGAACCACGATGCATGATCCATGATACATGAACCACGATCCATGATCCATGAACCATGGACTATGAACCGTGGACCATGGACTATGAACCATGATCCATGATCCATGAACCATGGACTATGAACCGTGGACCATGGACTATGAACCATGAACCATGATCTAACATCCATGATCCATGAACCTTGATCCATGAACCATGATACATGAACCATGAACCATGATCCATGAACCATGGACTATGAACCGTGGACCATGGACAATGAACCATGAACCATGATCCATGAACCATGATCCATGAACCATGATCCATGAACCATGATCCGTGAACCATGATCCATGATCCAAGATACATGAGCCACGATCCATGATCCAAGATACATGAGCCACGATCCATGATCCATGATACATGAACCATGAACCATGATCCATGAACCATGGACTATGAACCGTGGACCATGGACAATGAACCATGAACCATGATCTATTCATGGTCCATGAACCATGAACCATGATCTAACATCCATGATCCATGAACCATGATACATGAACCATGAACCATGAACCATGATCCATGAACCATGGACTATGAACCGTGGACCATGGACAATGAACCATGAACCATGATCCATGATCCATGAACCATGATCCATGAACCATGATCCGTGAACCATGATCCATGATCCAAGATACATGAGCCACGATCCATGATCCATGATACATGAACCATGAACCATGATCCATGAACCATGGACTATGAACCGTGGACCATGGACAATGAACCATGAACCATGATCTAAGATTCATGGTACATGAACCATGAACCTTGAACCATGAATAATGATCCATGAACCATGATCCATAATCCATGAACCATGATCCATGAACCATGATCCATGAACCATGATCCATGAACCATGATCCGTGAACCATGATCCATGATCCAAGATACATGATCCACGATCCATGATCCATGATACATGAACCATGAACCATGATCCATGAACCATGGACTATGAACCGTGGACCATGGACAATGAACCATGAACCATGATCTAAGATTCATGGTCGATGAACCATGAACCATGAACCTTGAACCATGAACAATGATCCATTAACCATGATCCATAATCCATGAACCATGATCCATGAACCATGATCCATGAACCATGATCCATGAACTATCCATGACTTTCGATTTTCGACTTTCGACTTTCGACTTGCAACTTGCAACTTTCAACTTTCATCTTTCCACTTTCGACTTTCAACTTGCAACTTGTTGTAACTTTCGACGTTCGACTTTCAACTTTCAACTTTCAACTTTCAACTTTAAACTTTCGACTTTCTACTTTCTACTTTCTACTTTCAACTTTCAACTTGCAACTTGCGAGTGCTAACTTTAAGTTGAAAGTTGAATGTTGCACATTCAACTTTCAACTTAAAGTTAGCACTCTTTTACCGGATATTATTTGCCAACCAACGACAGCTCTGTCTATGTGCTTGCTGAGTATACTCAGGATTGATATCATTGCTTTCAAATGTTATGCTGGGAAGAAGTAGCACCGCATACTTGTGAAACCCACATTATCTAATCTCATATTTTTATGCTGTGCCACGTAACAATACCTATAGTTTGATATTAAAACAATACAAGCACCGCGCCAGGTGAACACAACACCTAAACCATTTCTATATAAATATATTTTTATACCTCTTTATGTTATTTTGTTTCTTTTATAGCGCGCACGAGTGTTGCCATATTTAAATTTTATTCGCCTTAATGTTGCCACACACACGACTCCTTGCAATCTCATACCTATAACATAACAATATTTATTTTGCTGTTCTTTTTTCTTATAACCGGCTCTTGGAGTATGAGAAAAAGGGTGATACTTACATTTTGGGTGGTAAAAGTAATGTTGTTTCTGATACAGATGCCGGGGAAATAGAAGCGATTTGGGAGCAATGTTTTTATTTAGAACGAGGCCGTTTGAATGTGGAAGCTAGTGTGGCCAGCTTTACCATAGTTTGGGACAAGTTCTCTATTGTATTCTGATTTTAGACACATAATTATCCAAACTTCCAAATAACCACATCTTCTTAACTCTTTCAAGCAATAGGCAAAAACAAATTTCCTAATTAATTGTTGTATTTCATTAAATTTATTAATGAACATAATAATATTGTTATGTTTAAAAGTAAGTATTTTGATGAAAGACACATGAAAGTAGAATAAATGCTGTGGAAATGCGTTCCTTGCTTAGTATGTGCGGTGTCACTAGGAATGATAGACTTACAAAGAGTGATTAGACAAGTGGCATTTATAAGGCGAATGTCAGCAGTAGCGTCGGGAGAGGTCGCCCTAGAAAGACATATATCGATGTTATGGGGGAGATCCTAGAAAAAGGTCAGCGGCGCGTTTGTATGAATACATGTTTCATCATGTTGTATGAATTGATGTATAAATGTGGAAGAAGCGAAAGATGTATGCAAGAGTCGTAGCAAGTTCCGGTTTATACTTTCTAGGTACACGAGTGTATGTTTGTAAAAATAAACCTTTAGATTTAATTCCTGCATCCTGGGACAAGCAAACTATGACTCGACTATCATTGTAATCATGGTAACCCTACAACCAGGGAGTTTTTGATATATTCCTACCTGTATGTTTTGATTTCAGTGCGAGTAGCCGCGGGTGGAATCAGACCATGTTATCGTTTGCCAAGCGACAGCCCTGCGGCTGTTTACCATTGTTATTTTGTTAGAACGTCAATGGAATTAGGGATGTTATTATTTTGTAAGTATTGACGGTAAATAGATCAAAGATGGAGTATAATTTTTGTTTGATTTTGTGAGTAAATCGTAATTTATTGGCAAATTGTTATGAGTTTTGTTTCTGTGTTCTATCTGAACTAAGTACGAAGGAATGTTAAAAAAAAAAATCATAAGGCTGTTACATAAATTTTATACAATTTTCATTATTCTAAAATAAACTGATTCAATCTCTCCAATAAATTAAGTTTCTGTAGATTTCAATTTCATCTCTCAAATGCTAATAATCCGCATTCATTCCAACGCCTATCGACATCAAAATTTATTACGCTGGCAACAAAAAAAAATAATTTTCAAATTATTCCAACCGCCCTCAAAATAAGTCATAAATTCAGCCATCCAATATTTAATACACAGAAAATCATTCGCAGTCGCGACCTTAGCTTTTATATTAAAAAGCATTACTTTTCCGATAGCAAATCTTATACAGTAACATACGCGATGATTGCCTGGCAACACTGGCGTTCGAATGTAAGTTTTAACTGTCACATTTTAAAGTAGGATTTCCGTTGTGTTTGTAAGAAGGAGGTTGGAATCTTAAAGAGGTTCGATTCGTAGAGAATTTCTTTTAATAAGTCGGAATGATTTACGCGACGCCAGGCGCACTCGGCGCGGCCTCCCCCTTAATTAGGGAAGGAAAAAATACACGAACACCTCCGTGCGACGTGATTGTCACACGGTAATTAGCTGCAAGATTGGAATGCAGAGATTTGTAAGACCAAGACTGCATAAGTGTCTTCTTTTAAAAAAATACAGAGAGATGTGATTTAGTTATCTTCATGTTTTTTTTTATGGTATAACTCGGCAAACGAGCAGGCGAGCTACCTGATGGTAAGTAGTCATCGCCCATGGACATCTGCAAAACCAAAGGAGTTGCAGATGCGTTGCCGAGCCTATTCCGGGAAAGGGGGGGGAAGGAGAAAAGGAGATTGGGGGAGGAATTGGGCCTCCGGCCCTCTCGCTCACCGAACGAAGCGCAGTAACTAAACGCTACTACTCGGACGTCGGTCTTCTGCGAGAGTGTGGTACTTCCCCGGTCAAGCCGGCCCATTCATGCTGCGAACAGCGTGGCCCTACCACAACAAAAATGTTATCTCAGGCCCGTGATTATAAAGCATGGGAAGGAGAGTATGGTTTTTAGTTGATGGGAGTCCGACATACCATGCCACCTCCCCAGGCGGCAATTGGAATGAAATTGAATTTTCCATACTATAGCAAATGTTTTGGTTTTAAAGTTCTACATTCTAGATGATTATTTATTTCGCATTTTCACGAGATGCTATGAATTTTCTAAAGTGCATCTTACTAGCAGATATTGTTAATCTATGTATTTTTACACTACAAATAAACATACCATCACGCCTACAATACAAAAATTCTGCCTAACCCTTCGGGCTTCACTGGCATATTGAAGTTCCATGTAATAGGAGGCGATAGGCGTCCAATAACCGGGCACATATCTAAATTCCGAGTTGTTACTGAGAATTTCATAGAAATCCCAATGACATTTTGCTCGACCTGGGAATCGAACCTAAGAACTCTAGCGTAGAAGTCAAACTTAGGACCACTATACTAATGAGGCAATCAATTGTAGTTAAACTTACTATTTAACCCTACCACATACAATCCGCGACTGAGGAATGAGTTTTTTTTATCAAGGATTGATTTTACTATAGACACCTAAAGCGTAGTGTTTGAAGGTTAAGATTAAGAGTGAAATGAAAAGATGTTTAATGGCACCCAACATGGGACTATAGATTTTCTAGTGATGGGAAGTTTTTTTTCAAATTCTTATGAAGACATAACCGTTTAAAACACGGAGGCGAGGTGTTTACAAAAATCGGTGATCACAATTAGGCGGTGCCATTGCAGCGAGCGTCCGTTATTAGCCCCCTCACTCCAACAAATTGCGCGATTGGAAACCGTTGTTATACAAGGTGATGTATTTAGATGATAGGGTATTTTACATAAGTCGAACTTAAACGCAATATTACGACAACAATGCTGTGAGGTAGTGAGTTATTGTGTATAAGTAAAATTAAATGATTACTTGTAATTAGTTTGCTTTTTTCTTTACTTCAAAAGAGTTTTTACAATCATTTATGAAACGTTAAGCTCACTCTAACCCAGTTCCAAAGAGTTTAAGTATGCCTGATGATAATATAAAGAGGAATTTTGTAGGAAGCAATATTTTACTAAGGTCGAATTTACCTACCTATCGCTGGGATTTATATCTTAGAGAATGTTTAGCGTAGTTTTATACAAAATGTTATAAAAAATACTATTAATTACTTAACTTTACTTATACGTTTCTATGTAGTTAGGTCATTTGCGTTGATTTTAAATATTTGTCATAATTATGAACAGAATGAACTCGCAATTCCTATGTTAAGTTCAATTCTTTTTGCTAGGATAAAGTGCGTTTAATAACAAACTAAAATTGTAGAAACAATAAAAAAATATACCTACCTAGTTTCTACGATTAAATGATAGGATTTCAAGCAACCTGTATAAGGCGCACCCCCTCCATCCGAGCATATTTTCATAAATGCAAACATTCAGAAAGAATTTCCTTCGAAAGCTCATAAATATTGCCCACTTTTACTACCTCCACTCAAGCAACACCAACTTAATACCAACCTTATGTTTTAAGCTATAGAGTTAAGTTTTGAACGCCAAATAAACTCATAAGCGCGTTTTAAAACGGATCACAAGAGGGCAGATTAAAGATTAATCCGAATATCCAATAAATATCGGAATGGATTCATTCTGGAATTGGAATCGAAGAATTGGAACTTATTCCAATTCCATTTTGTAGATGAGGTGTTTTTTCGTGGATGACTTATGTTCGGCCTGTTAGATTTAGCATCCACTCTATGGACACAGTTTTTACATGTTTTGCTACTAATGAAAAAGGATTAGCTGTTTTTCGTTTTTATTAATTTTCTTAATGACTTTCTATATTCTTGAAGGGCTAAAGTTTTTGTGTCGTTTCTTTGATTTTATTTTGAAGATAATTGAATTAATCTGTGCAAGAATACGATTTATTGCGCTGTACCATTATTGGTGCAGCGCAATAAATTGCAAAAAATGTGTTATGACATTATTGTCATAACACATTTTTTATAATTTCTGCGCTATGATTTACGACATCCAATTATTTACTCAGACAACAAATTATAATTGATATAAATCATACACAATATCAATCGAATATCGAATTTTGATTTCATGAGGTGCGTTTAAGTCCCATTTAATGGGGGTGAGCCTATTTCCAGAAACCCATTAATCCGAAAACTATATGGCAACTGAGAATTTCATAGAAATCTAATAACACTTATGTGAATCGAACCCAGGATTTGTAGTTGTTGGGTTACGAACACTAGAGAGATATTTATGAGGTAGTTTGTAGGTACTGAATGCATGGATACCTCTGCTTGGTAAATTCATAATATTTGTAAGGATTTAAAATCCTACATGAAGCTGTGGAATTGTGTTTTTATCAACTGGGTTAAAAAATACCGAGATTATTCTTTAATAAGAACCAATAACCACCCCATTGGGTACGGTTCAGTAAATGTCGGTAATCGGTATGTTTTTGAAATCATATGTATGTGGATGTTATATAGTAAGGTAGTTAGATGATCTTAGGGTAATTACTCACACGTCCTACAAAGCGTAGGCAAAAGGACGAGTCTATTCGTTTTTATGACATCGAAGTCGGATCCTTGGAACTCACATATATATACCATCGCATCGCAGTAAAAGATAAACTAAAGCATCTTTATCATCAAACTATTTAAGTGTCCCACTGCTGGGCACGGGTCTTATCGTTATCATATTAATAAGTAATTCGCCGAAAAACGTCAGAGTCCAGCGCAACATTAACTCAGTGCTAAGTGGGGAAGTTTGGGGGCAGCTAATGACCCCAACTGTCGCTAACGGCCTGTTTTGTCCTAATCTAGCCATAAACCTACACTACCGCCAAGACGACTCAGAGTAGGGATGAGCGGGTCTCTTTTATAATCGATTATGAAGTTGTAATAAACAATTACGAACTAACATTTTTTAAAAATAATGTATTTGTTAAGGGGTGTCCAAATTGGTGAAAGACAAGAACATGAGCAAATTTTTTGCACGCTAAACTTTCTTGGTGGTTTTCTTAATACAGAAACAACAGTCAACTTAAGTATTCCTTGGTTTGATATTAAGATAATAAGAAGCTTAAATGGAATAGAGATACGCTGAAATGTTATGTTTATGATAAAAGTCTTATGGAAAAAAGCGAGTCGTTGCGTTTAGGAAATTGTCAAAGATAAATATAGTACCCTGAACCAATCGATAACATATCGATTCGTCATAGGCATTCGATTTAGACTCGTTTTCTACGTCACCACCCTATCTTCGCTATAAAGCTGTGTGACCGCGGTTAACTCCTACATTAACGCGTCATATATTTCTATCACAATTTACAATGACTGTAGTTTTCAACTTACTAATAAGAGGTGATGATTTCGCAGTTAGCGAACATTGTCTCCATTGTACGAGCAGTCTGTTGTTGATCACTTGATAGCAGTTTGATTAGGTTTCAAATACTCTGTGATTGATTGTGGGCAAGAATTTTAAGTCTTAGTGAAATTAAGTTTTGTAACTTAGTAGAATAAGTTTAAGTCCCCCGTCTCTCGCATGTACTTACCAGTATGCTTTCATACCTTTCTATTTGAGTCAAAGGGTTGCAGAAAATGCCACTATATATTTTATTACGTAGGTACTACATACGTAAAAGTATTAATAAATAGCAGCTCAAAATATCACATCTGACTGCATAACAGTCAGAATTGATATTTCAGAATTGTTATCATGTCAGTAAGGTATTTTTTTTAACAGTGTAAACATGTAGTAATGACAGACAAGTAGACAATACATATTGAAGCGGCGGTAGCCTAATGGCTAGGGCGTCGGACTTGCGATCATGTGGTTGCCGGTTCGAACCCCAGCCATTGCACTACCGACGCGAACCCACTCGTAACACAAGCATTTAGCTTAGCACGTGGGGTTAACAAGAATACTAGTAATGTGTGGTCCACATTGCTAGTAAGCTTTTATAAAAAAAAAAAATTTTTTTGGAAATAATATTTCACATCTGACATAATGATAGAAAAACATAAGAATTAGTAATAAAGTAGAATTATAATAATTAAAAGCAAGTTAGTTAGTAACTAGTTTTTACTATAATTTATACACATATTAAACAACCAGCGCGTGTGTATGAAAAGATGTATGAATTTGGAAGAAGCAGAAGAGATATGCAAGAGTCGTAGCAAGTGGCAGTCCCTAGTTTCTGCCTACCCCTGTGGGAAAAAAGCGTGATTGTATGTATGTATGTATTTATAATAGTCGTCTATAAGGATATTGGCACTATAAAGAGAAATGCGATGTTTTAATCTTACATAAAGCCCCGATTTCCCATAATTTTTCCCCCACTTAGGTGTCAGTACATTAGAGTCAAGTGTCAAGTGCCAGCCGACCGCACCACTAAATCTGCCATTAAGTGACACTTAGCCGGGCGCGGGGTACGGGCCGAGGGGGGGGTGCAAATAAACTTAATTTGTAACCCCCTGAAACAAGACGATGTTTGTACGAGGTAATTAACGTAACGGTTATGGTTCCTTGAAGGTTTTACAATTGTCCGCTTTCTTGTTTTGAGAATATTTAAATGGAAGAGGTTAAAAATCTTCTCGCAGGATACCCCCATGATTACTTTCCATCCTGAAAGGATTGTCTTTATTAATATATAATTCCCGCAAGATCAGGCAGTGGTGTAATAATGTACATCCACAGTCTGCCGGAATGTTTAGGTCCCATAGGTGGTGAGCCTATTGCCACAAATCCAAACACCGAGCTGTTACGGAGAAATTAAAATAGAAAAATCCAACAGCACACAAGTCCCACGACCTAGGAATCAAACCCAGGGCGTTTAAGGCTACTCAGTCCGGATGCAGTCGCTTACTCACATCATTTTTCAATAATACTTCCAAACATTATATGTGAGAAGTATAAATAAAAATCTGTTTGAATCCCCATTAACGTATGTTGAGAGCTCTCTCGTGCCAAAAATACACTTATGGTGTTATATTAGTGTTCTACTTGGCAGTGTGTGGGTGTAGGGGGAGGGGGGTGTCAAATTAGCAAATATTGTAACGTTCCGGAGACAACGGAAGTACGCTGTGTTAAAAGCCAATCGCATAGAGCTAATAATAGTATAGAGTAGCTAATAGGTACTAGATTAGATTTATCGAGCTTAACCAAAGTCTTGGTGTGTGTTCTGGCGAGTGTATCGCATACCATGGATGTCTATCACGGATGAGAATTAGGACAGTGTTACAGTGTCTACGTAAAGTGGTGGTTATAAATAAATCAAAGGAATTAGAAAAAGTATTAATATATTAGAAAAGCGAGAACAAACGGAGCCTGGATTTGTGCCCGGTTAATGGCAATAGGCTCGCACCCTATAACATGGGACCTAAACATAAAGGCGAAGTGTGGGTATACATTAGTATACCTTTGCTTAACCCTTCGGGGAATATAGGCGTGATGGGGGAATATATGTTGTGTATGATTTTATTTATTTACTTTAAGAATACGAATACCTATGATTAAATGCGCTAAACATTCTAGTAGATTCATAACTCTATTCAAAAGCAAAAGCATCGATCTCAACTCGCGACAAATTGCGATTTACGACTAACGCGTTTTAGCCGCGCGTCAGAACGGCGCGACGCGACGCAACGCCTGCGGTCGCAAGCCGCGGCCGTGTCTGAGTTCTTCTACGTTAAGTGTGCACCCAGCATTACCATAAGTTAGCTTGTAATTGGCTGATTGAAATAAAGTACGTTCTACAATTCCGGGACATGGATAATAGATGTGAGGTTATAGAAACTGGATGCTGCCAAAATTTTGGTTGAGGCTGTTAAATGCCAACGTTCTGAACAAATATAATTATTGATATATTTTTCTAACTTATATGAAATGTCACTTAAATATGTCTTAGGTACTAGCAATGTGGGTCGCACATTACTAGTATTCTTGTTTACTCCTCGTGCTAAGCTAAAATGCTTGTATTACGAGTGGGTTCACGTTGGTATTGCAATGGGTGGGTTTCGAACCAGCAACCACATGATCGCAACTCTGACGCCCTAGCCATTAGGCTACCGGCGCTTCAACTTTATTACGTATTAGACAATAACACTGGTATTTTTCCTCACCAGAAATACGGAGGCTATTTGCATAATTTTATTACCAGCCTAACCTAACCTAGTGAGCAGCATTGATCTCTAGCTTTTCCCTTATCTTATCCCTTATTATTTATCTTAATGGATGCTTAAAAAGAGAAAGAGAAAAGAAATTTAGATCACAAGTCCGCTTATTGTCCAAAATTCATTGATGAAGATATAAAGATATCTCTAGCCTGTATCTGTAATACAGGCTAAAGATATCTTTATAGATATTCGTTTAGTTCGTGTTCGTTGACCTTTCTTACAACATATGGTATATTTAATTCTTGGTGTAAAGATATTCTCATTTATAGAAAGGTTGAAATCTTTTTCTGTTGTTTAATTGTAGCATTAATTGCTACGACGTTCTGCTACGAGTCTGCTACGGAGATGCTACGAATTTGCTACGAGTTGCACCAAAGTATGACTCCAAATTTTAAGATTTTTTTATTAACTGATGTGCTTATTTATAAGCAGAGCAAAGGGATCTTTATCCCTCCAATCCAGTGATGTATAAGAATAAAATAATTACCTTTACCGATACTTCCAGAAGTCTACAATGCTAAGAAACTATATTCTAAGTTCATCTTTTTATTTTTAAAAAAGCATACTAGCAATGTGGGTCACACACACATTACTAGTATTCTTGTTAGTGGTTTACGTCGGTAGTGCAATGGGTGGGGTTCAAACCGGCAACCACATGATCGCAAGTCAGACGCCCTAGCCGTTAGGTTACCGCCGCTTCGCTTTCTTTGTGAACTTTCACCCTCAATCATGAGTCAGACATAATTTATTCGTGAAACAAAACCTATAACCCGTAATTGAAACGGAAAAATATACCCAATATTTTAAAATACCTTTATTTATAGTCAAAACGAAATTAGCCGACAATAATTTTGAAATCGATAAATATAAACAATTTTTTTGGAAACTTTTTTAATAGAAAACTTGGGAGTCTTAAGTTTCATTTGCTCGCAGGGGGTGTGTTGGGGTGTTTGGGGGTGTTTGTCGACAATTTATTGTTTTTAATTCAGGTGCTGGCGATACGGAGGCGCGCAATCACTCGATACGCCATCAAATAAATGTTTAGCTATTGCACTCGAACTAGGGATGACCTACGACTAAAATATTCTTATCGTTAAATATGTTATAAGGTAAATCTAATCAAATCGATTTTGTGATAATTTTGTAGTAAAATAATTTTGGTGTTCCTATTCAGACTTATCATGCAGGGAACTCGGATATAAAAATAATGATAAGCATGAAAATTTTGTCTCGGAATAGTAAGATCAGAAAATATTATTATAGGTCCAATAAAATTTATCACAGTTATCTAATATTGCCTTTCATTATACATACGGCTACAGGTGAAGCTATAAAAAAACTAATTTAAGCTGACTTCGCATTGTATACGCTTTCTATACTACAAGGGACCAGGGTAAACTGGATATTTTATAGCTCGATGTGTAGCCGTGCGTACCTTAATGGTTTACAGATAGTGTCATTTTCAGTCATAAAAAGCTCTAAATATAACAATAAGAACTATTTTGCTGTATTTCGAATCAATATTGAACGATGCAATAAGGTACGTTCTTTCATTGACACAACCATTTCTTACTTCCTCTACCACTATCCACTATCGATATAAAGTATCGACATGACCCATCACTGCGTCACTTCCCACCGCCGAGCTCCGTTCGTTAACTGGGCAAGTTTTCCAATAGATGGCGACACCTGCGCCATGTTTATTGTGTGCTGGATTACGATTCATTAACAACGACTAATTCCTTGCGGCTGGGGGTGGGCAGAGGTGCAAGCTGCGAAGGTTTCATGTGGTTGATATGGTAGGTATTTTTACAGATATTGTTTAGTGGTATATATTTTATTATTAGTTTAGTGGTGTATTTTACAGATATTATAGAACAGTGATAATGTAGTGTTTAAAGCACTGGCATGTCGGCTTGCTTATATTCTTAATTCGAAAGCAGATAAGAAATTTATAATTTTCAAGAGAGTATCTTTGCAATATACAGATTTAACTCCTAAAATATTTACTATTCTTAAATCAAGGCCTTATACACAACCCTACTTTTAATAAACAATTTTTAAATTGCTTAGTGCAAAACAAAGTAATAATAAATGCTAATATGAAGTAAGATACTTTATGCCGCCAATTTGATACAAAAATAACTTCCAACCAACTAACCCTTACCATACACACATTTAAAATTTAATCTCCAAAACGAAATAGAATCAATTGCACAGCAACACTAAACAAACTAAAATTAAATCACCCGAACCCCCGGGTTCCGTAATACCATTATTAAGGGTTCCCCAACCCCTCTCTGTGTTAAAAGTTAAGGATATATCTATTGTCACTAAATGTAATTATAACGCACCATTTACTCACAGTTTTGTAAACAGATTAATGAAATGGATAATTCAATTATGTTTCAATGATATTCAATTATTTGAAGTCGTTCTCGTGAAGTTATTAAGTTGGAATTCAATTTTGAATTGATGAATATTACTTTTAGTTTTGATATGAGGGGCTTGCAACTTAATGATAGCGTTGTGAGTCCATTGGAATTAAGCTGGATTGGTGGTCATTCCTGATAAAATCAAGTTTCGTATCATCCTATAACTATATTTATTGTAAGTATATTGGTCCAGATTTATTAAACGGGTTGACACTATTTGTTTATCAGGCTGTAGTCAAACGCCCATGACTTTAGAACCATCATATCGATATGGAAACTGTCGCACTTAATGTTATGGATCCGAATTTGAGCCACCCTGCCCAGCGGCAGCGGGCCAAAAGTCTATCCATTTAACACCTACGCTATCACTGCTCCGTCCTTAGTGAAACTTCTTGGAGCTGCAGTGGCATCAAAACAATTATAATATATTATTTTTATTTAAAGCTACGTCATATGATTTAAATTTGCGAAATTAAGATACTTTATTTCTTTATCTTTTTTGGCTTTTACGATGTTCTCGTCATGCGGGACGGTGATGTCAACAATCACTGCACGACGCTCTAATCGGCTATTAGCATACAACATAACAATATTAGGCTTATTAGCAACAATAGTCCTGTCTGTGAAGATAGATAGATCGATCGATATTACCTTTATTATTAGAACAGGTTTTATTTACGTAGCTGTTGGCCACAGTTGTTTTATGTCAATGCCATCTTTACATTATTTACCAGTTAAGGAACTAAGTATAAGCAGACACAATAGGACAGCATTTGGAGTTCTGGATCCCTCTGGAGGGACAACATTCTTTAGTAAATTAAACATACCTACAATATTGTGATAGCACAAGCATGTACCAAAGTAAGAGTGTGACTTAACCACCACAGATTTGAAAATTGCGTCCAAAATATTGCATTAAATTCTTATCCCAAGTAAGGGCCCCCCAGTTCCTAAGGGAATAGCCATCGTAAGGGTTGCTGCGGTCCGAGTGTGGGGCCCATGTGCTAACTATTACTTGCGAATAACTAAAATGTAAGTGATTTTGAAAGTAGCTGGATTTGGAATAACCAATTTATATGTAAGGCATCATTGGTTTACACATCTTTGCGAGAGATCAACGCTTTTTTTTTAAAAAAAAAAGCTTACTAGTGATGTGGGTCACACATTGCTAGTATTCTTGTTAACCCCTCGTGCTAAGCTAAATGCTTGTGTTACGAGTGAGTTCACGTCGGTAGTGCAATGGGTGGGGTTCGAACCGGCAACCATATGATCGCAAGTCCGACGTCCTAGCCATTAGGCTACCGACGCTTCAAGCTTGGGAACATTTGTATAATATAATACGTTTTTCAATCTTCTTGAAAGCAGTTGCTGGAATGAAACATAATATCGTGGAATAATTCTCGCATTGAGACAATAAATATACACGAGATACTTTTACCGATGACTAAATGCTGTCGCGGGATACATGAAATAACTGGAGGTACTGGTTACTTTTAGCTCATTAGGTAATCGTTCAAACACTGGGAAATAGGTGGTGTGATAGAAGTATGATAAATATGTAGGTATAGAAAAACCTATCACATTTTACGTCATTCCTAACAATAATATTACCTAGTTACTGAATTATTTGATTGTTCAATAACAAGTTCATCAACCTATCAGGGGTTACCTCATAAATATCTGCTTATCTAATAGAATAAAACCCCAGTGTTTCTGCTCGACATAACATCGCTAAACATTTCTCTTACATACGCGATAAACTACACCTGTGCATAAAATAAAATACTTTTGGACGTAAACTCCTGAAAGTTTTACGGAGCATCGTCACGTCCGCTCTCAAACGCGGCCAAACATCGTCTGAGCGCAACAAAAACACGTGGGGAACCCTACACATCGGGGCGGGGCTTTCAGCGACTACCGACCAATCAGAACAACGCATTCATCCTCTCTCTCACTCGCACGCATGGTTATCTCCCTCCAATTCGTAGATTACCGTAGTCGATCCTTCATACTGAAGTATGATTTTTTTATTATCATTTTAAAGTTGGCAAATATGGTGGAGTCCGCAGTTTGCGTTTAAATGTTGCCAAATTGTATGTAAGTGTGTTTGTGTTACGTTTAAGAGCTTCTTATGAGATAAAGTTTTATTAAATGCTTTTGCTTTATGGAGAGAGTAATTTTTACTTGTCTTTTGTGCGATATGATTTTATTTGGACGAAAATTTTAAAGCAAAGATTACAAACGTGTAGTTCGATTAATAACTGTAATTTTTAATTAGTTAATTCATTTGGAAATATACTGATTATAGTTATTTTAGGTCCGTCATTAGATTTTTCAAATAACTACCTGCTATTTCATATTTCATAATTAAAAACTATTAAGTAGATATATGAATAAAAAATAAAATAGTTTTCAATTACTTAAATCATCTTTTAAAATCCGTATCAGATTTTTAGGCTTACCATTCGATGGAGTCATAAATTAATAAAAATTGACAACGTAACGGCAACTATGATAAATGGGTACATTCCGCCACTAAAATAGTAATAAATCTCGAGGTAGTTTAATAAAAATCGCTGTCAGTCGATCGACTTTACGTTTTTGATATAAAAATATAATTAGCCCAGATCCTTAACGAGTTTTTTTATTATTATAATTATATTAGGATTATTTTGGATAAAGATATATAGCCGGAAACTTATATCTTTTCAATAGAAAAGGAAGGGGATAATAAATAAATATTGTAAGTTCAAAAGCAGCATGATTACGTAAACGGGGTCCAAGTTTACTATATAAATTGGCTGTCTGATTTAATAAACAAAACCTCAAAAATTAATAATTCTAAAATAATGAAACGAGGATTGTAGCACAATAAAATACAATACTACACAATAATACGACCTGATGTCAAGGGGTTGTGTTGACAACAGAATCGACGCATTTTTTTTATTTATAGAGAATATAATTTTGGCCGCCTATTATGTTGCTGTAGGGCATTGTCCTTGTTGACAATGATCTTCATACGCTGGCTATTAGAAGTCTGACATAAGATACTAGCACCCGAAAATAATCAGGTTGCGAATAATAATAGTTTCTTATGGTACCTACTTGGCTAGTGAAATGACGATTGGACTGCCAAGTGAAAGGTCTTAAGTTTTAAGCCATGGAACGCACCTCTGATTTTTTTCGAATTCATGTGCGTAATAATAATTAATTATTACGCGCTTAAACGGTGAAGGACACAGCGTAAGTTAATCTGCATGCTAAAGAGATTTTCTTGACGCTAGTGAAGTCCGCCAACCTGCAGTAAGCTAGCGTGGTGGACTATAGCCTAATCACTCTTATAGTTTTAGAATAAGAGTCATGAAAGTAACCTTTGATGGTTCAATATGAGGAGTCTAGAAGCAACCGGCTGATCCGTGCGTTATACTCGTGAACGGGTGCTGCTTGTGGTGACTGGTCGACTTGCTGGCCATTGTGTCTTAAATATATTTTTATTTTTCATTATAGTGGTCTGAGTTGCCTTGTAGGTCCTAGTTATCTTGCATAGTTTTATCATCTGTACTAATGTAAATTGTAACATTGTCTTTGGATATGCTTTTGTTTTCATTTCAAATGTGTATATTTAATGTTATATAAAAAAAGGATAAAAATGTAAATGTGAGTACTATGTAGGTTAGCTCTACAATATTAAGATTTATAATACAAGTTTTCTGACAGCTTTGAGTGTTTCACATGACCTACGCAAATGTCTTGCTGATCTGGTATCGTCATGCGACGGATCGTTGAGCTCCCTAAAAAATGGTTGAGCTACATGAGGACTGATGTATGCGTGCCGTCAGTTAGGACAGGTCAACTCAAAGCTGTTATGGCTCTTTCTTTAAAAGGCCTGTTCAGATTTTGCCCTTCATTGTAAAACTCGCATACCTATGATATAACTATTGTCTGGACTTTAAAAGAGACCATGATTCTCTGAGTTTGTTTCGACATTTCTTCTCAGAGGTCGTCAGATAGGAAATGTCGACGCCATCTAGTTTAAAAAAGAAATATGTAAAAGAAAACGAATTGTAAAAGTGTCTTCAAAAGATCTATTTACAGAAATAAATATCATTTCATTTCATTTCAACCAAGCATAATATTACAAACAGTGTTTGGTTGCTCCTGGACTATGATTATCCTCTAAGTTTTATATTATGCTTAATATCATGAGCATTGATAATAAGCATTAGGACATAGGTATCGTTGCTCCAAGACTTTAACATAGTCCTCATTTTGAACTAATAATGATGCAGAATTTAATGAAAAAAGACTAAATTATAATAATATGCTTATATTGCTATGACTTCCTATTTAATTACAAAAATATTATGCTAGTATCTAATTGATGACATAAAAATTAATCTTAATCTAAATCGAACATTAGTAACAGTGCTATAAACATATTACTTAATAAGTATCGAACCAATTTATATTTTGAGTCAATAAATATCACTACACCGCGTGTTGCAATATCAACCCTACTGGTATTTTTAAAAAGTTTAATTTATATTGGCAGTAAAAAGATGTGCGTTATAGGCCGATGATAAAGGCCGACAAAGCAAAGGTGTCGGCTAATTGATGCGGTGAGAAGGAAACCGGGACGCGAGGGAAGGAAGTGGTGCTAGTGACAGCGAGAAGCGGGCTGACGAGCGGAGCGACGAGAGGAGCGATATTAACGATTGTAATGACGTAGTTTTCACAGTTATTAAGATGACTGATGAGCAAATTATGCAATAATATCCTTTTTTCATAATTAACTAGTCTAACGCAATACTCTTAGCTACGATCTGACTATACAGAGATGAATCTTAGCTAAAATTATGCTTTCAAATGTCAGAGCTGTAGGTACTATCGTACAAAGTACACAGTTCGCTAACACTTTGCTCGACCTGGAATTGCAACCCCAAGACCTCTAGCGTAGTAGACCTTACTAAGGATCTTACGATCGCTAGACTAACTATATATGTATAGTCCAATATTATATAAAATTTCAATACTGGGGAGTATTGAAATTTTACATAATATTCGATAAAGAAAACAAATAGGCTTGCCGTCATCATATTTACCAGTTGAGCTGTTTACCACGACAAGAAACCTATCACTTAGCTCTTAGTACTTAAACGGCCACGAGAGAAAATATTCAGTAGGAATAATGGTCATTATAAGTACCACCCGCTCTCAGTGTGACCCGACCTCAATTCCTGTCCGTTGCGTTACATCCGGTGCGGACAATACCAGGGCCGGCTCCCTGCGGTCCGAGCTCATTGTGTTACCCACAAAACTTGAAGATATTTATCTCGTGTTGTGATGGCCGGCTTCAGTCATTGTGATTTTATAAACCTGTGGTCATTACGGTTCCTCGAGAAGCGGAAGAAACGTTAGCAGCGACTTTGCACCCTTTTAAGTTGCAGTATCTTTATTGATTATTCGGTAAAGCAGTATAATTGCGTTAATATTATTGCAGATAACATAAGTTTATTAATTTTAATTTAAGCAATTTTAATTTAGTATTTAAGTAAGTTGTTTCAAAATTTGTCAGTCTTCTTATTTGTGGTTGTTAAAAAAATATGATTAATAATAATAAAAAAAATCAAATCTACTATATTTTGTTTTGTGTGGTTTTTAATATGTTGTGTTTCTCATTTGTGAATTAATTTTGTATTATATTTTTAGATTATTTCGAATATAATATGCGGTTAGTGTCTGACCATCGTACTTGAAGATAAACAAAATAATGCTACTGCTACCCGATTTTAGTTTAATAAAAAAATAATTACGAATAGGTATTATGTAAATTATATTGTATTCTAAAACTGCATCTGCTACAGTAATAAGTTCAAGACGAGAAAAAAATTACACTTAAACGCTTGGTTTATTTTATGTTATAAAAGTCTAGATCGGTATTGTATAAGACGTTTTGGAAATAAACTTCAGAAAAAAACATATTTTTGCCTGCAAAAACACTATAAAAATATTTTCAATTATTTTTATTTATTTATTCAAAATGCATCAATGATTAAAACATATACCATCACGCCTGTATTCCCCGGAGGGTTAGGCAGAGGTGTACTTAATGTACACCCACAGTTCGCCTTTATGTTTGGGTCCCTTGTAATAGGGGGCGAGCCTATTGCCATTCACCGGGCACAAATCCAGACTCCGAGCTGCTACTGAGAATTTCATAGAAAAACTCAATAACACTTTGCTCGTGATAAAGATTAAAACTGCTAAGTTTAATCTTTCTTTGATGTTAATATAGTATTTTTAAGAATCAGGAGTCGTATTAAGGAAACCCTTAAGAAACACAACCAGAAGGTTATCGACATTTCGCACTGTAGGCTCTATAGCCATTGAACTTGATTTTTTGGAAAATAATAACTAAGTACATATCTCTGTAGAACTTACAACGTTAGTGTTATATCTTGACACATACAAATCAAAACTACTAAATACCTACTTACATATAAAAACACATATAATAATAACTAAAGTGTAATATATTATGTTGAATACTTAAATTTAATACTACAAAAGCTACAGAAATAACAATAACACAAAATACAGGCACCCTGTGCTTCATCTGCGCCCGCGCCGGTCAAATGGAACCCGCTTCCACCGTCAGCAGACAGGATGCGTAAGCGGTTCTGATTATAAATTAATAGTTTAAAAACCGTTTATTGTTCCGCCATCTTTATTGGGGTCGTCTGTTATTGGGGGATTAAAAAAAACGAATTATAAAAAAATGGAAGTGCGGCTTTGTGATGAGAATTTGATTGTATGTTGGTGATATAATCGGTTATTTCAAAACGTAATTGTAGATAATTGTATTTTTTGGGGGATTATTATTGGTGGTTTTTCAATTGTTGGTTATTATTTAAAATTTGAAAAGAATAATTTAATATTTTATATTGGAAGGAATTCATAAATCTATCGAAGTAGGTAATTACCTATACAAATATCAATCTATTGAATTTAATTTTCCTTATTGAATATATCTATCTACCTAGCCTAAGTTAGTTATTTTTTCATTGAAGGTTCTTTGAATATCTACTTAATAGGTACTTACTCTCAATGAAAAGTTATTCGTATCTACTCTAAGTACTTACAATTCTACAGGCTTTGTCAAAAAATGCTTTACTGTATTATTTTACTCAGTCAGGTATCTACTAAAATTAAAAAATACAATAGCCATTTCTCGACTCCATTTAAATAGGTATCTATCTCGAGTGTATAATAACTGAGGCGACAAGCAATTAATCAAGTGTAATATCTGCGAACGGCAATACACCGACAACAGCACCCTTGGCAGATGTCTCTAATTCTATGGGTGTTTTATTTCTTAACAAATCGAGTACCATGTCAATTAATATAATATTTGTCACATAAATAACCGGAGATCCTTCCGCTATTATCCGTGCGCGTAAACTCTGCCATTCCAGCTTATTATTCGCAGCACAATAGTTTTTAGCGGGCGCGGGGTGAGGGGGGGGGGCGGCGGCCCGCAAAAACTGCACCCGACTTAATTATAAAGAGACAAGAAGCGCCATTAAATAGCGATTCGTTAAATCTACGCTCTCGTGTTAACACCACACGTGCTCTTTCCCGCTCACTCCTATATGAATTAGAGTGGGACGCACATAGTTTTGGGGCGACAGCTTCGCTGGGGGCGGCGTCCGCGACATAAGGTTTAGATTGACTGGGCGGCGTTCTCTATTCAGGTTTTTTTTCTGTTTGCGAGCAAAAGCGTCGGTGAGAGCTTTTCATTTGGTGTCGGGTCGCGCGAGCGGGCGCACGGCGGGCTCTGTGCGATGACCGAGTGACGCACGCCGGACCTTGTGCTGTGTGCAGTATATGCAGTGAACTGAACTAACATGTCGGAGTTCCGTGGTTCGCCGCCCTTGTCGCGGGGTTTGGAGAACGGTTTCGGTGCACCGTTGGCGGCGTTGAGTTCTTTGGCGGAGGCGCCTCCTCCGGCTCCGAACCCTCACGGGATCGACCACATCCTGTCTCGTCCGACGGTGGGCAGCAACGTGGGCGCTGGTCTGCTGACGCCGCGGCTGTCGCTGGCGGCGGCGGCGGCCGGCATGGCGCACTACCTGCAGCACAAGCCGCTCTACTGGCCTGGCTTCCAGGGGCTCGTGTCCAACCCCATGGCGTGGAGAGAGCGGCTACAGTCAAGTGAGTACACAGATTTCTATCGTTTTATAACTTAAGAGGGAAGAGTAGGCACATACTCAAGGGGTACCTATTGTCTAATATGATGAAGGTGAGAATGTTTTCTAAACTCTATTGATTTACATCAAGGTTTATTGGCTATGATGACATGATGATTTCATTAAGTTTCCTCTCTTCTATCGTCTTCTTGTGCCCGACAGGGTTCATAATGTTCATATTTATAATTCTACAATTTAAGTATATACTTATGGAAAAGCAATAAAGATATTGAGTATTGGGTATTGAGTTGAGTATTGACATTATCTGAAAGACCTACAAGTGAGATAATGATTACTTCATAAGAATAATTTTCTTAATATTAGGTAGGTATACAGGTTTGTTTATACAAAAAAAATGAGTCTAAAAAGAAAGCGTTCCATTAAAATTTGAGTTATTTTTTTTAATTGTCAGGTTGATTACACAGCATTCATTGATTATGTTCACAAATAACGCATTCAGTTGGAACTCCTATAAAAGACATCAACGCGTCTCTGTAAAAGTAAAAAACATAGAGTAAATGACTAAGTGTAATTTAAATAAAATTTTGTTTTAATTAACGGTTTATAAACTAGTTAAAAATAAATATAAATAATAGATTTAAATTTAAGAATTATTTACAGTTTGTTATGAATAATATTTATTTTAAATTCACTGACTTTAAAATATTATATTTTAATTGATTAAATCAACCCATGTCATGTGTGACCCAGTGTCATGGGACCAGTTATTGCCGATGTATTGCCGCATACGGATTTTTGGTGTTAAGCTTGATAAGTAATAATTGCTTTACGAGTAGTTAGGTATAATTACTTATTTTTAGAATTAATGAAATAACAAACCAATGGGAATAACTTATAAATTATTTTTAAATTAAAATTTTATAGCTTCTGTTCTTAATATAAGAATTACGATCTTAAACCTTAATCTTACGCCATCTTGCCATCACACCAACATGACGTCACAAACAATATAAATACAGCCTCCAGCGTAACTTCCGAGTTCCGGTCGCCGTCGGGCGTGTTCCGTCGGCCCTTAGCGGCCGTTTATAGCCCTACAGCCGTTTGCGGCCCTACGGCCGACATTAAGGCTTTGTTCCACGTAGCCGACGTAACCGTAAACGTTGTAACGTGATTTACTTGAGTATGTGGTTATATTGAAGATAGGACAAGGGTTCTGAAAGGGTTGATGTTTCGATTTTTTTTCTGTATTTGTATCTTGTAAACATTGTGGCAATAGATACTCGACTTATAGGTATTGTAGGTACCTATCTTTGGGATGAATTTGTTGAAGCTTGAAAATGCTTGAAGATTTTTAAAGTCGACGTCAAATGTTTTATTTCAATAAAAAACATTATTAGAGGCAATTTACAAATGTCAAAATCTGATTACTTACGTTATGTACCAAATAGTGGGCCTTACGGAAAAGAGGCAGCCGAAAAATTACATAATTACATAATGTTTAAAATTATTTAGTTATGTTTACATTTTTTTCTAACATTGTGAGAATTATCCAGAGTGACGTAAAATGAGAACAGTTATGATCAATAATTACTTTACAAAATAAATAAAAGTAAAACTTTATCTCTACGGCAACTAAGATTTGATCAGATCTGATCAGATTTTTGTTAGGAGGAACCTATCTGTCGATCATCGTCAAGGTACCGAGTAAACAAAATAGTAAAACTATTGTTAGGAAGCCTTCGCATGTTACAATCTTGGATTTGAAATTGCACCTTTACATTTAATTGGGGAATCTACGAACAAATCGAAACAAAATGCATGGAAATAACATTTCAGCTTGATTTGTAGAAAACAACGGCGGCGGCGGTGCCGCTAAACCGTACAGTTAAGTTACAGGCATTACGAAGAGTGGCGATAGTAGATTCATTAACAATATGCGAGATTATAAATGCAAAAATAATGTGAAAGTAATTTGGACATATTAAGGTCATAATTTAGCTACATGCCCATTCTATCAGCAATCTAGGACTATAATGGTATATTTCCACCTAAGCCTTCGGAAATTATGCGTTATGAACAAAGCATATTTGTGAAATATTAGTATCTAAATAAACACTTATTCTAATGTCAATTACTATTGATCGTTGCCAAATAGTAGTTCAGATAAGTCATTTAATCTCGGTATCAATATAATATTGTCCATGTATAAAACCTTATTTGGACGCTTAAAGGCATTTTTTACATCGTTTTTCAAGCACAAAGGCATGCAATTGTAGTGAATTGATTTCTAAATAGTGGATATATGAAAGTACGGGCCCACGTGAATAATTATGATACGGCTAATGTGTCCGATGCTTACTATTAAATTACTTGACAAATAGAAGGTTTCTAAATGAAAAAATGATATCTAAGAGTGGGAAAATCTAGTTTAACATTGATAAAGCGGAACACAAATGGCATTGGCATATTTATGAGAAATTGTTGTTCTTGTTGCGCTACTGTTTGAATCTAGGCGTAACCTAAGTTTGACAGGTAGGTATTCAGATTGACGTAATAAATAGGTATTATGTATACGAGATCGTTCAAAAAATATCTCGTAACAGGCCATCAAACAGTCGGAAAACTTTAATCAAAACTTCCGACTTTAATTTTATAAGAAAACTTCAACTAATGATCAATTCACAACCTTTTAAGAGTTAGTCATGAATATTAATTGGCAAAATGTTATATTTTGTGAAATATGTCTGTTTTATGTGACAATAAACGGAGATTTGTTTCAAGTGACACAAGATCCTATGAGTTATGGCAAATACATAGTCAAAGAATGGGTGTGGTCGGTATTATCATCCTCGTCAGCCTGTATTCGTCCACTGCTGGGAGTATAGGCCTCTCTTAGAGTTGGTATACATTTATTTTGTTATATCATACGTCTGTGTGCCTTAAAACATTTTTTTTACTACTATTGTATCTCTGCCATTCCGAAATATCCTCAAAAAACTGGACATATTTTAATATGTGAATTTGGTTCATTGTAATTTTAACTTAACTTTGAGTTTTTTAATCGTTAAGTTATAAGATCCTGGGTTCGATTCCAAGTATTTGCCAATAGAAAATTCTCAACAGCAGCTCGGAGACTGAGATTATTCGTATAATTTTATTAGACTTTGCCCATTATCATAACGAGCCTAAAATATATAAGTATACCTACTAGAAATAAACACTATAGTAAACGTCTTCCTTAATTTTTTGAGAAATTGATAGACACAATAGGATCTGATTTTATTGTATTGCCAGTACAATAAATCTAAATTATCATCGAATTTACTGCACCCTTTCGGTATCTCAGTAATCGTTAAATTGTATTTTAAAACATACTTATCTTCTATATGTATAATCATTATTAGTCTGTGAGCTTTCCAAAAATTAAATAATTAAATAAATGCCACCAGTCAAGTTTCTCACCAAAATATGGTGGCCTTACATCGCGTCTTAATTTAAAACGCACAAATGACAATACAAATAAAACAATACCAAAACTAAGACATAATACTGAGTATTTCCTTGATTAAGTCGGTGCTTAACTACCAATTTCTTAACCGAAAAACAATAAGAAAATGTCGCAAAAAGGTCGTTAAATTGTCCCAATTCACTTCGCGCCACCTTAACAAGGGTAACAAGTGTTCTTACACGAAAACAGCCTCTTTAATTAATTGTAACTGGCGCGCGGTTTGAGCCGCGATGCCGCCAATCGATAATATTCCGAGCTGAATGCGATGCGAGATTATCGTAATCTCGATACTCCAGATAACCACATGTTCGGGTACGTTGTTGCAATCGTAGAATTACTTAGTGTATTTGTTAATTTTATGGAGATTTCATGGTGGTTTGTTGTAGTGATATAGGATTTTGAAA
The DNA here is from genome assembly GCA_958496365.1 of Subacronicta megacephala. Lineage (NCBI taxonomy): Eukaryota > Metazoa > Arthropoda > Insecta > Lepidoptera > Noctuidae > Subacronicta > Subacronicta megacephala. The sequence goes on from OY292533.1 coordinate 268,221, forward strand.
GAACCTATATGATTGGATTAATGATTCGTGCAATTAAGAAGTTAGCAATAACCGATTAGCATTGCGTAGACTTTTGCCTCATTTAAATCGATTCGTGTCATGATAGACACATTTTAATATTAATGAATGTTTACGATAAGATGGAAAAGTACAGTCAATACCAAAAATACATCACCATTATTTGACATACCCACCTTTTGATTACAATTTGGACAGCAATCTAATATGTTAGTCGCTGTAGCCTCTATCAATTATATTATTATTGATAAACTCACATAATTCCGTATATCCTCGTATCAGTTTTATTAAAAACACACAAAATATAATAACATTTGATGTCGCTGCGTTACGGATCGCGACAGATTTTAATAAAAAGCCAACATATCAAGTAGATAGTCACGCCGAAGAGCTTATTAAATGACACCACGATAACATAATACTGGTATCAGTTGATAAGTGATCAGGTAATAATGTGTAATGTCGAGTATGTGACGTGTGACACCATGCAATTACTTCACGTGTCAGCTCGTATCAAGGGGAATACTGACAACTCATAGAGTGCAATCATAAAATGTACAATATAATTAAATTGCACGTCAATACTCTTATCTAATGACAATATTAGTTAATATGTGACAAAATCTTTGTGTTATTAAAATTTCGTGGAAAATTTTGGGGGCGACTGTACTTGGCTACCGTATTGATTCAACGTATATATAACTACGCGTGATTTAATAAAATGCTTTTTGAATAAATTTATTGGTTGTTGATTACATTTTTTTGTTTTGTTTATCACACCTGTGTTCCGGGAAGGGTAGGGCAGAGTTATAGGTACTCATTTATACCCTCATTTTGCCAATATATTGTTAGATCTGATGTAGTGGCGAGCCTATTGAAATTAACCAGACCCAAATCCAAACTCCAAGCTGAGTACTTTAACTTTCATAGAAAACCCCAATAATCCTCGATCTGGGAGGCGGTATAGGCACGTGCCTAGATGTAAGCCCATTGAATAACTGCCAAGTGAAAGGTGTCAAATTCGAATCCAAACACAAGGCACGAATTTATAAATAACTAGCTTTTGCCCGCGACTTCGTCCGCGTGGAATAGTTTTTCCCCAATCCCGTGGGAATTTCCCAAAATATCGTTATAATTTAAAGCCTATATGTTATTCTGATGTATAAACAATAATACTGTAAAGTTTCATCAAAATCCGTTCAGTAGTTTTTGCGTGAAGGAGTAACAAACATCCATCCATCCATCCATCCATCCATCCATCCATCCTCACAAACTTTCACATTTATAATATTAGTGGAGTGGATGGAAGTGGATGGATGGATAGTGGAAGTGGATAGTGGATAGTGGATAGTGGATGGATGGATGGATGGATGGATGGATGGATGGATGGATGGAAGTAGGAAGTAGGATAGGATTAGTAGGATAGTAGGATAGGATTATCATGCTTTTGAACGATGAAGGAAAACATCATGAGGAAACTTGCATGCCTAAGAAGAGATTTTCTCGATGGCGTGTGAAGTCTGCCAACCCGCAGTAGCTGCCTACCTGCTCTTGGAGGAGATCCGCGCCCAGAAGTAGAGTAACTATAGGTATAGGTAATACATCAGTCTATTATTAACCTAGGCTTCAATTCTGCTAAAGTATATACCGGTGTGTGGACTTGTGACTTCGGTATCGTTGATTTTTTGCAATAATATCAACTAAATCTGTCAGTACGTTTATCATTCAATATCATTGAACATACATTTGGATAAAATTTAAATAGTAGGCCTAGGTTTCAGTGCCTGGTATTAGCCATAGCTCACTATGTTGGCCTAGTGTTATTAGCAGACTTTAAACATTGTCAGGAACTTTAAATAAAAACAAAAACATCCAGAATTTAATAAAAGTTGTTCAAATGCATATAAGCACTACACAAACATTAAGAGATTATTATTAAAATCCCAAAAACATTTGGGAAATTATTAATTAGTTAGGGCGCGCGCGCGTTAGGCTGCGGTCACACTGGGAGCGCACGAATGAAGTGCCACACATTTTTTTAATTACAGTGTGTCCCACCCCCGCTTGGCCACCCGAGGGCCCCGGGGCCGGGGGCCGGGGGGCCTGCTAGCATGTGTCGCCCGGAATTAAAATTCACGTTCCGTGATGCAACTTTCAATTGTGTCCAGTTAATCGATAGTGCGCCAGTTAAAACGAAGTATTTTTTTGTTAAAAGTATGTTTTCGTTAGAAGTTGGACGGTGAAGTATGGTACTGGAAGCTGATGCCTGCGGCTGGATGGTAAACCGCAAATTGGTTCGTTTTTACTACGTTTTGTTGCAAATGTTTTATGGAGGTCCTACTGGGTCGATATTATCGATAGCTTAGAAAGACATAAAGGCGCAAATCAACAAGTAGGTGTACATCAGCAAGACTATATTAATTAAACTGCCTAATACGAATTAATACAACGAATAATGTCGAATAATAATATTTTAGAACTTTTATTCTGAGGCATAATTTGTAAGCTACAAATATTGGCGTTCGAAGAATCGTATCAAAGTATAGCACCTACTCTAATATTATTTAGTAACCTGAGGCCTTATGCCAATAAAACCAAATCATTTATTTGATTACAAAGTTTTGTACTATTGGTACTAATAGGAAAGGTGAACATTCATTAGTACCATCTTGCCCATCGGAAAATATTGGGGATACGATATAGTATGATACCTAATAAATAAAAACAATATGATGTAAATAATTGATAATAACTATGCGAGATTCTAGCCACGAGACACTTACGGGTGTTTTCAAATAAGCAGCTAGCGAAGCCAACTCTTATTAATGTTTTGTAATGTCAAGGTTAATAAGAAAGAAATAATTAATGAGAGAATATTAATAGTTATTGCGTTACAGAGCAACAATACATTCTACACAACTTAAAGCAACTTTCTTCAACAATAACAAACCAATTATTTATTTATTCTAAAATTCATTCCTATTTTCATAGCGCTCTCAAAGCGGTCATGAAAGCGGTCGGCACAACGGCCCGGCGGCACAACGGCACGGCGGCACGGCGGCATAGCCAACGAGAACAATTACACGACGGACATAAAGGCACAATCTCTGCCGGCCCTGGCCTAATGAAATTAAATTAAGAAATAACATAATTCCGCCCGGAGCCCGCTCACCGCACATTTTCGCGTACACCCCTAATGATAGGGCTGTCGACAGCTTGGTTATTCAAGTTTTTAGAAGAACGCACGAACGAAACACGAACGAACTTCATTGGTTCTGCTACAATATCTGTTAGTAAACAAAAAACTTGGCGTTGAGCAATAGAAAAAACAACACAAAGTTACGTTAATTTTATTCCACGACTTGACACTTTTTGACATACATTTTGGAAAATAGCCCGCTATACCAATACCAATCATATGTTTCTGTTACACGAACTTTTACTAATCATGGACAATAATTAACAAATATTTCTATGTACTTTCAAAATCCGTATCAAAGTTGCTGACAGCCCTGTAGCGAGGCGAGTGGGGGTGCCCCCCCCCCCCCCCGACGGGCTCCATCTTTGTTTTTCGCGATGAGGTGACGGTTATTATAGGGCTGTGTCGATCTGTATTATGTTGTTTTGTTCTTTATATAATGAACGTCCATATAGTTTTACTTTGAAGCGAATTGCTGGCATGTTGCTAGAGCTTTGTGGAACTGTTAACACGTTAAGGTTTAGTTGCCAGAACAATGAGTACCGTAAAATTAACCTTTAAACTCCTATTTAAGATTTTAAACTATGGAAAATCGTAATTGATATTTAAATAACATATAAATAATAACGCTTCAATAGTCCAAACTTATGCTATAATGCGAAAGTAGACATACACAGTGTCAGTCTCTGTTAATAACCACTAGCACATATAATTATTCTCGTAAAATCAACAATAACTATTGATACTTATTATCACAGTTATATTTTGCCTTAAATAGAGTATATTAAATATATTTTTTTGGCAGCTAAATAATCAAAACCTGATCTATCTAATCTAATAATTCTGACATTCCAAACAAACAGAAACAGTTTTATGCTATGACAATAATAAGAAAGACTTCTTCCAGTACAAAAATACTTTTACAATATCCTCAACAGTGCAATACACTTACAGACAATACAATAATGGCACGTGTACACGGACATAAAACGTCTCTTAATACACCCATATCGTTATATGAGATGGTCGCAAGTTGTCCGGTGTCCGGCCGGACAAAAACCGGACAGTTATCAAAGTGATATCAGAGAGGATGGCGGGTGGCCGGACAAAAACTACGCTTATGAGGGGATGGCGATCGATGTAAACAGAAATAGTTATATTATTATAGTTCAGACAGATTTACTAAGAGCGTGTAGTAATATTTTATTTATAGAGTCAAAATATTGAAGGGTTTACTAGTACTTTACACGTTTTTGCTATCTTCTATTTTAAAAATTGACATTGTCGAAAAAAAAATTTTTTTGGCATAGTTATATTTTTAAGCATTTTTATGCAAGTAAAAATAGTAATAGAAATAAAATTGTATTTCATAATAAACACTATTTTCAATACAAAATACAATCTTGAACAAGATAAGACAACACAAAAACAAAATATAAAATAACACCCGTAGCATTTTAATAATGTGCTACGAAGCTTTGATGTGCCGCTACGGCGGCGCTACGAGATACGCTACGAACAAATGTCGCTGCTACGCGATGGCGTAAACGATAAGGAAGGCTACACGCGTACTACACGAAATCTGCGAAATATTTTCGTCGAGTTTTTAATACGGTTGGAAAAATGACAGATCTTATTTTTTCAAGTTATTTTAAAACCGACTTCGAAAAAGGTGAATGTTCTCAATTGTTATTTTGTTCGCTCAATATTAGAGAGTTATTTCCTTTTAATTTGAAATGTTGTTAAGTGTGTCTATATTAAATATTATAGAATAAACTTAAAAACAATATGTTTTCAAATATGTTTCCACGCAACAGTTCCCAAAAAATCTTAATAATATTATCCTAATTTGCACCTAAGAAAAAGGTACGACAAGTATTTACGTCTTTTTATATAAAGAGAAAGAGGACTTTTTTAGACATTACGATACAGAGTAAGTATAAGTAGATTGGTTGCTGCTAGTTACTACAGAAAAGTAAACATATTTTAGCCAATACTTTGCAATGCGATATATAATTTTATCTTTAATATTAGTTATCGTCAAAAATGTTCGACGATATTTTATCAGTCGCAGTCATGCGGCCATCCTAACGTTATCTTCCACGCAGGTGTTCTGCTTGTCGGCGCCACACGGTGCGACATATCGCTTTATTACGCGATCGCTTGTACGACACGCGTATTGCCTGTCGCACGATTATTGCCCTCCTTATGAAAACGCGTGCCATGAATACCGAGCTTTACGGGCAAGGAAGTGATGACGTGGACTCTTTGCTTTTTATTATCATTGTAGGGATGAAATGAAACTGTGACGCTATTTGACTTTTATATTTTCAGATGTTTTGAAAGGTTTCCAGGGTTGCTGCTTTGAAAAAAGTGGACTATTTTGATGTATTTAACATTATTACGATCGATAAGAGATAGTAGAGTAGTCGAGATGATAAGAAGATAATAATTGAGAAGGTAGTATCTTCTCAATTTATTTTTTCCTAGAAAATCCTAGAAAGTGGCGTTCTTTTGTTCTTTCTTTTATTACCGGAAAAAGCGCGAGAGCCTTGATTTTAATTTCTTTAAAAACGTTTTTAATACGCAATGTTTTATTTTATGTGCTAAAAATCGCATTCATAACTAGTTGTAATAAGAATAGCTAGGTACATTTTTAATTTTGAAAGAATCTGCAATTTAAATAGTTCTCTCATGGTATACGCTTAAAGACTCTTTTATAAAATTTACACAAACTTAGACTTAATTTAAAATAAAATAAGGCTTATATTTTGACATTCTAGAAACTCATTTAATACTATACAAAAACCACAAAAAACTCAAAGTTTATTTTACGATGACTTCAACAAAATGAAGAAGTAAATTGCCAACATCGCCAGTCTCAACTTTGTTTTGCATACAGTTGTATTTGTAGCAGCCGCAGCGCCGCGAATCCCAAAAGAGTTATAAAAGCTCTTCGCTTAACGAAAGCCTCCTGGCAATCAAAGCCTGCGGTTAAGTTATAAACAAGGACAAGTTAAGAGTAACTGTGACAAACATTAACTGTGAACTACCCGGGCGCGGTCCCCGACAACGTTACAATTAAACCTTTCGAGTCGTTGGTATACCCCCGCGGAACGGATGCGGATGTGGTGGGCGAGGGGGTGCAGGTGGGGAGTAATTTGTACATCATAGAGCACAGATTTTGTGTGTTTGTCTGTGTTGAAATGGATTCTGTGTATCTACCTACATTTAACTACATTAATACCTATGTGTTGTGTGACTTAGTCATTCGATACAATCATAATCTGTATCGGAAATAGCCTTTTGAAAAAAGAATCATAGCAGTCTTTTTGTATTTTTTATGCATTTTCCATGCTAAGATTATGAAGTTACTTTAGTTAAGGAAAATTTCGACTGCGGGCAGGATTCGAACCTGCGTCTTCTGGTTAAGTTAAATTCAAACTTCACTTCGAAGACGTAAGTAAATTCAAAATGTGAAGGCAAATTTCGACTTGGAGGGTGGGACTCGCGGTGGCTTAGTGGTCATAGAGTCTGGTGTACCTAACCTGAAGACGCAGGTTAGAATCCTGCCTCCGGTCGAATTTTTCCTTCACTAAATTAACTTAAGAATCATAACGGGTTTGAGTAGACCGTAGTCCCAATCTTCCAGAACCATTCCATTTCTATCTACCATACCACTTAGTAACTATTTCAATGAAAACCAGAACAAAATCACACCTACCGATCCCTCACAGTATGTATGCCTACCCGATGTACCCTCCGTGGGCCACCACAAAAGGCCTCAAAGAAGGCTCGTGATCCCCGCACGTTAGCAGCGCCCTCTGGCGTTAGCCCTCCAATTGAGACGCCCCCGCAGGGCTGACGGAATACCAACATAGGGTTGTTATGTACGCACTTTTTGTTTAATTCCCATATCAATATAGAGGGAGGTGTTCACATATTGAATTGTGTGCTTCAGGGATGTTGTCTACAGTTTTTTAGTGTTTCATACCAACATTATAAAAACAATACACTTATGGAGTCATCTTGGTATATGTAAACAACTATCGCATTTATAGCTTACAGTTATACCTAAACTTAACAAGCGGCTTATTTGATCCGGTTGCGTTGTACTTTGGATGTACTAACTATTTCAAGCGACTTATGTACAAATAAGAAAAAGTGTCTGTTGAATAATACTCAACTTAAATTTCTAATTACTAAGGCTAAAAGTAGGTAATTGTCTAAGCAAATTAAAAATTCTTAGGACGCTCGTTTTGTTGATTCACCTAAAGTAGTACCAGGTACAGATAAAAATTAACTGTCTTTACTCAGATACCGTAGGCTGCTATAAACTCTTTTGCTGACTATACACTGTACGAAATGTAGTAGGGCAGGGATAAATGTAAAAAAAAGCACTGATACCTAATATTCACAAGTTGTGTCAAAAGACCTCACTAATAGTCTTTGGTACAGCCCTAGTGGGTGGTCGGGCGCGAAGGGGTTGCGGTCGCCCCCGCGCGGCGCGGATTTGTACGTAATTGTGTATTTCATATAATTGTTTCACATCGCTTCACGGCTCGTTGAGGAACATGCGTCGGTACATTCTTCAGTTTGTATGTAAATTTTTAGATGGGTTACAGAGGGTTGAGTTGAGATATTAAGATTGCGTACATTAGAGGGGACGCCTCGTTGCTTCAAATCAATGCATGTATTAAAGCTTCATTGGTCGTTATCCGTAGCCTTGACCCCTCTTATGTAGAACCTAAAACTATATTTAGAAACCTAATACCGAGATAAGACCAATGCGTCCTAATTCTGTTAAAATAATAACTAATAAATTATTTTTTAGGGTTCCGTAGCCAAATGGCAAAAAACGGAACCCTTATAGATTCGTCATGTCCGTCTGTCTGTCTGTCTGTCTGTCCGATCGTGTCACAGCCTTTTTTTTCGAAACTATAAGAACTATGCTGTTGAAACTTGGTAAGCAGATGTATTCTATGAACCGCATTAAGATTTTCACACAAAAATAGAAAAAAAGCAATAAACTTTGGGGGTTGCCATACTTGGAACTGAAACTCAAAATTTTTGTTTTCATCAAATCCATACGTATCTATGGATAGGTCTTCAAAAATGATATTGGGGTTTCTAATATAATTTTTTTCTAAACTGAACAGTTTGCGCGAGAAACACTTCCAAAGTGCTAAAAAGTGTATCACCCCCCCCCCCCCCTGTAACTTCTAAAATAAGAGAACGATAAAACTAAAAAAAATATATGATGTAGATTACCATGTAAACTTCCACCGAAAATTGGTTTGGACGAGATCTAGTAAATAGTTTTTTTTAACACGTCATAAATCGTAATGATACGGAACCCTCCGTGCGCGAGTCCGACTCGCACTTGGCCGGTATTTGTCACAGTGCGGCTAAAATTCCATCTAAAATATAGAACTGACACGGTAGGTTATTAGATCGCTGATGCTGTTGGCTTGTAACATTTTATGTTATCGCTCTCTTACGATGAATGTGAATGTATACGTGATTGAAACAAAACTATTTCTTTGTAGCAGCTAAGACTTTGGTTATGCCTATTACATGGGACCTAAATATAAGTACCGGCCGCAGCGAACTGTGGGTGTGCATTAGTACACCTCTAACTATTCCTTCGGGAAACGAGGCGTGATGGTATGTAGGTAAATGTATGTTCCATTCAAGCCTTGAAGTGATATCCAATACCTTCCACATGCCGTCAAAACATTATAGAATCTCTCAAGAATGTATAATATCTAGTTCAAATGCAGCAAGTTATTCAAAAACTCCGGTCAGCGAGCACAATATTAACAAAGTGCGCCTGCATAATGCATGCCGTGCAATATGGCGGCAAAAAGTGACATCACCGATATTGCCGGCGAGTTTGCTGCAGTTGGAAACAGTTTGATAGCGGCAACAAAATGGTGGCACATTTTGTATAAAGATTTATCTTAGTTGTGTGATTTTAAGTCTTTATATGTTATAAAAAAGCTATTTCATAGGAATATCTATCTGTTATGTAGTGTTTCTAGGAGCTTTTTACTTATTTTATAACTTAACATATCAGCATTCAGCACTGCCTCGTGAGTCTAAGTGGTCCTATGACGACTCTCACTTTAGGGTTTGATGCCCAAGTCAAGAAGAGTGTTACTGGGTTTAACTGTAATATTCTGAATAACAGCTCTGAGTTCAGATATGTAACATAACATACCATCACGCCTGTATTCCCCGAAGGGTTAGGCAAAGGTGTCCCAAAGTACACCCACATTATCTGGTATGTTTAGGTCCCATGTAATAGAGGGTAAGCCTATTGCCATTGGGAATTTTATAGAAAAACCCAATAACACTTTGCTCGAGCGGGGGATCGAACCCAGGACCTCTAGCGTAGCAGTCGCGCTTAAGGCCACTAGACTAATGAGGCAGTCAGGATATGTCTCCGGTTAATTTATCGTAATTACATGGGATCTGAACATATCAGCAAACTGTCGATGTTCATGAGTACCTACACATCTGCCTAATCTTACGGAGGATACAGGCGTGATGGTATGTGTGATGATATCAGCACTCCTTTTGCCTTAAAAGGTTAGGCAGAGGGATTCAGTTCATATGAAAAAGTAACAACTTTATTTTAATTTTAAATTCGTAAATAGGTACAATCAAAAGTAGATTCAAATCTTAGAGTTACCATGAACAGAAATGAACAGAAAAACAAACCAAGCTTAACACGTAATGATGTCATTGTTATGCATTATATATAACGTATATTATGTGGGGAACATGTTTTCAGCTCTATAAATTAATTAGCCCTCATTACTAAACTCCCCACCCATCCAAAACCCGGCCTCACTACAACACGCTGTAACGTTAACATAAGTGAATCAATTAACTACAAATACAGGTCATTGCGTACCAAACATGGAATTAAATGAAGGCTATATACACGTCCCCGTAACTATATCCCGAATTTATACCTTAACAGCTTGTAATAAAGTTTATATTGCATTGTAGACAAACAAGTGTGTAATTAAAAATACTTTGGACATTATTGAGTGGACAGTAAGGTTGATTTTAGGTTGTGTTTGGTGTATTTTGATAAGGTTCCGGTCCGCTAATGGGTGGGTAATGTGTTATTTGTCGGCGTGTCCATTGTTCTCGTCCGTAGAAAGTCGAGTGTTGGCGTTATTGTACTACTAATGTTTGGACACATGCTTTTTAATGAGTTTTTCTTTTTTTAATGTTTTTTCCGGGCTATTTGGGTCTAATCGCATAAAGGGAACTAAAGGCTATGTTCGGTTACGTCCACAGTAGGTACCTAACGGTATCCTTATATATTGTCTCACTGCTGGGCACGGATCTCCTCTCAGTATGAGAGGGATTAGGCTGTAGTCCACCTCGCTAGCTTACTGCCATCGAAAAAATCTCTCAAGCATGCAGGTTTCCTCACGAAATTTTCTTTCACCGTTTAAGCACGTGATATTTAAGGATTAATATGCACGTGACTTCGAAAAGGCAGAGGATTCGAACTCGAGACGTTTGACATGGCAATCTTATGGTCATATGACAAGGCTATCACTGCACTTCTAGTTTCTAAGACGTAAATATTTTCATAGGGTCAATAGGTCCATTTATGGTTCAGAATTATTCCTGAAAGCTAGATTGTTGTATGATATTTAGGACTTACCTAAAACTAAACGTAATTATATGTGCGTCTGTCTATCTGTCTGTCCGCTAAAAATTGAAGGAACATAAGTACGTATATACATACATACTTCCCATCACGCCTGTAGTCCCCAAAGGATTAGGCAGAGGTGTACTAACGTACACTCACAATGTACAAAGTGAGTAAATTACTGAAAGAAGTCAAAGTTAAGGCGATGAGATGCCATAGCTGTATATGTTTAAGTCCCATGTAATAGGGGACGAGCCTACTGCCATTAACCGTGCACAAATCAGCTGCTACTTACTGAGAATTTCATAGAATATCCCAATGAGACTTTGCTCGACCTGGGGATCGAACCCAGGGCCTCTAGCGTGGCAGTCGCGCTTAGGACCACTAGACTAATGAGGTAGTCTAAAATAACTATATTCTATAATAACAGGTATTTTATAAATATACCCATATGTTTAAAGGTAAATATGGTTGTTTTCGGCTGTAAATAATATTGTAAACAATTCAGTACATGCACATAACAAATGGTAATAACTCATGGTCGGGACTCGGGCCACCAAACCATAAATATACCTCGCAATGAATTAATATTTATATCTTATTACAATATGTCTTGCGGCTAGATATTCGTAAGAAATATTGTTTAGGTAAAAGTGGTTTATTATAATAAGTGGAATGTTTTCACAAAAAACTTCGCTCTGTTAGAATAATTCATGTCAATATATCGCAAAACTAAAAAATACACTACGAAAATTTAATTAATTTTAGTTTTGATCTAACTTATTGTATACATTCATGCTCCCTGAAGGGAAAGGCAGAGGTGTACTTAATAAACACCTACAGTTCGCCGGTATGTTTAGGTCTCTTGTAGTAGGCGGCGAGTCTATTGTCATTCACTGCAAACTCACAGCTACTACTGAGAATTTCATAGAAAATCCCAATAATCGTTCGACCTGGGAATCGAACCTAAGACCTCTAGCTAAGCAGTCGTTCTTAAGAAGACTAGACTAATTAGGTAGTTTTGAATCTTTAAATCCATGTAAGTAAATCAATAAAGATGTTATTATTAAATCAATCTCATTAAGTTATTTTAGTGAAGGAAAAATATGACCGCGGGCAGGATTCGAACCTGCGTCTTCTGGTTAAGTACACCAGACGCTATGACCGCTAAGCCACCGCGACTCCCACCCGCCATGTCGAAATTTGCCTTCACATTTTTTTTAATTTGATTCAATCTCATTAATAAATTGTAGGGTATTTCATAGTATAGGCCTTATGAAATTCTCCACTAGCAGCAGGTTTACATTTGTTTCCAATTCACAGCAATAGGCTAACTCCTTTTCCTAGGATATAAAATACTTAATAGGTAAATCGTATATACCTACACTGCTGCCCTACGGCCCTGGCTGATACTGGCATGATGGTATGGAAAATTAACAATATAACCAATTTTTATCGTTGCCTTGTTTGCATTTTGATTTCTATAATATTTTGATACAGTTTTCAAATATCACGACCAATATAGATGTTTTCCATTTCGCAATAAATTCAATCTGTCGCTACAGTCATTTTAATTCTGTTCCCAGTACCATTGGAAACTAAACTGTACATAACAGTACATCAATATAAAAGGCACATAAAGCAAACCTCCCGCCGCACCGCAGCGAAGCGATATACAGAATACATACAGAAGGACCACTGTTGATCACAAATGTATCGATATCATAATTGTATTTACTTTTCCACTTTTGAAGGCCTACAAGCCTGCTTTCAAAAAGAGAGTTCCCTGGCGCGAGGTGGAGAGAAATCTATTAGATACGTAGTACCTCAATGGTTGCGAATTCCATGATCGCGACAAGATTGTGTCCGACGTACACTGCCTCCTCCCCAGGTTGTAGACAATCTATGAAGATTTTCCGTACATAAAAAAGGTTTTCTTCTATCTTGTAAGCAAGTGATCATGTTACCTATTAAACGCACATGATATCGAAAACTAGAACTTATTGACGCGCGATTTAATTGGAACTTTAATCTATGAATTGGGTGTCTATAAACACAAACTCATAGTAAGCTATCAATTATAATGCTTTGAACATTATGTACAATCATGCCTATATTTCCTGAATGTTTTAGTTAGTAAGTAGGTTACATAATATTTTACTTAGAATTGTGTTAATTGGGCCTACTGTGTCTATGTTTCTATATCATGGTGGTATCATCGCGAATAAAATTGTTTTGATGAAGCGACGCCTGTCGCGTCACCGCCCCCCGGGACCCGCGGGCGGGGGCGAGTGGAGGGAGGGGAGGGATGGAAAAATGAAATGAAAATAATGATAAAAACGTCGACACGATGTCAAGGGACCGCCGATCCCTCCGAAACGAGTAGGTAGATTGATTTTTTTAAAGATAGTACCTTTTTGTTTGTGTGGTGTTATTATAGTAAGTTAAGAATCAAATCAAATTGAAAAAAATTAATCATAGGTAAAATATTTTTGTAAGAATACAACAAAAACTAAATCATTTACTAAATACATACACGATCAATATACGTTGATCAACGTTATTTAAATATACAAGCTATAAGGGACTATTAATTTACTGCGGGAAAATCAACTTTGGTTGGACCCGGTGTTTGGATTTATGCCTTGAAATAGGCATACTCTATTCATAGGAGTAAAAATATAACTGCAAAATATGGTATGGTAGCAGTGTATTTCTGCCGTGATGGTGATACTATTTATTTAAGAATGTTTTAAGCAATCTTCCGTTTAAACTGCACTGATCCATTAAATATTAAAATATACTTTCATAAGTTAATTATTTACGATATTTAAACACTAGATGAGGCTGCTTTATCCCAAGTGACTGACTTATGAAACACCGAAACAATCACAGTAAATATATGTCTCTTTTAGAGTTCAAACATCGTAGGTTTTAATTATTATCTATGTATGTAGGTATTGCCTCGAATGGGCTTATACATAGTTTACTCATGCCGATAGACACTAAAACTAGACGTGAATAATATCTACACACAAAGTGCATATCTTATCCTATTTTTTTTTCTCAACTCCAGATTTTGTTGCAGTGAGCAACGGCGCGCTGAGCGCCTGCTCTCAAGGAGGAATGGACAAGGATGGAAAGAAGAAGCACACGCGACCCACCTTCAGCGGGCAGCAGATCTTCGCGCTGGAGAAGACCTTCGAGCAGACCAAGTACCTAGCGGGGCCCGAGCGCGCCAAGCTTGCGTACGCGCTGGGCATGACCGAGTCACAAGTCAAGGTAAGACTAGCCCTGTATTATTGTAAATAGAACCTAATTAACGTTGTCCTGCCCAAACGTTACCGGGTCCAATTGTGAATCTAAATTACCCAGGGACCCACTTAAATACAGAACATTGTCTTAAAATATACTTTTACAGATATACACTCACCGTGTTTTTTAATTTACCATTCAGTGGATGAAAGTACTCATGATTGCAAACAAGTTTCAATAAGTGGCCAACCCTGAATTAGACACTCATAAGTACTCAACCAAAATGTATTGAACCCATTGAAATTTTTATTCGACGTTTAAGGGTTGCTCTCGTGATGAAAGTTGTGTTTATAATTGTCTGTACATTTTTAACACATGACATCCCTGAAAGAGTCTAGCAAAATATATCACGACTCTTATTACTTGTTATTTTTAAATGACTGTGAAGCCTTTTATACCTGCTTACATTTTGTAATTACCTATACGACTTAGGGAAATGACTCTAACAAAATGTTTATGACTCATGGAGACAATGTTTCGGATCTCAAATGTATCTATAGCAACATATTATATTGGTAGTGACTGTACAAGAACTGTTAGCCCATCAGCGGAACAAAATAAATTAATATCGAATGTAACACAATTACCACTAGCGTTGACGAGTAGGGTAGGAGCACCAGCACGCGGCACTTCGCCGTAATCCGATTACACAGATTGAAAAGTCAATCACTTAGCCGGTCGGCGCAATCAAACGCGGCGCTCTATTACTGGGGATTAAACAACGCGACATGTGGACGAAAGACTTTGTTTTATTGTTAAACACGAAGCTATTTAATACCGTGATTCACAGTTTTACGAACCATTGCCATGGTTTTGATGATAGCATGGATTTTTTATAACATTCTTCTTGTCTAATATCTATTTTATTGGCTGTCTCTATTTATGAGTAAGAAAAGATTAATATTTATTTATATTTATCTCCAATACTTTTTCTAATGTTACGCAATTCACATCAAAATATCGATGTAATAAAAATTATCTTCATAGTAGGCAGTCGTAAAATGCTATACAATAACAACCAGATCATCACCAAACTTTACGACAGATAAATTACCATCTTAAATTAGCCGTCCCTACTGCAGTGAACTAAACACGTCATGCAAAAGGATCTTTCAATTAAAGCAAACACATAAAATAGGCGTAAAAAGGCGCAGTTATATGGAACTAATTGGGGTGCGACGTGGGTAGGGGCTCAACGGCCGCCGAGGGGACGGCCGACAACTGCGGCGCTCACCCTGCCGCGGTGCGGTCACGCGTGTCGCGATTTCAAGTGAAACTTTATTGAATTGCGACGCTCACTGTTTGTTGTTTCAGATCATAATATGAACGCGTTAACATTATCGTAAAGTTACCTACTTAATTATATCAATCGGATAAGTAGGCAAGAGCAAAATTAATGGACAGGAAATTTTTTGAATGCCAATAAGCTCGTCCAGTCTGGCTATAAATGGATAAGCTTTATGAAAATACTACTTTTGTGTAGAAAGAGGGTCCTGGCTATGTTACTCGTATAAGTAAGCTGATCCACCTATCTCCGAGGTTAAATGTCGCTTGCCACTTCAATGTGTGGATGGGTGACCAGTCTTATAATATCAACAATCCTCTGTTCTTCTGTTCGACTGCCTCGTTAGTCTAGTGGTCCCAATCGCGACTGCTACGCTAGAGGTTTTGGTTTCGATCTCCAGGTCGAGCAAAGTGTTATTGGGTTTTTCTATGAAATTCCCAGTAGCAGCTCGGAGTCTGGATTTGTGCCCGGTGAATGGTAACAGGCTCACCCCCTATTAAATGGGACCTAAACATACCGGCGAACTGTGGGTGTACATTAAGTACACCTCTGCCTAACTCTTCTGGGAATACAGGCGTGATGGTATGTTATGTATGTTATCCTCTGTTCTTCAAGAGAACGTAAAGCCATTAGTCCCAAAAAGTCTGACAGCCATTCTATCCCAGGATCGGTATTGCTCAAAAGTCTGACAGCCATTCTATCCCAGGATCGGTATTGCTCAAAAGTCTGACAGCCATTCTATCCCAGGATCGGTATTGCTCAAAAGTCTGACAGCCATTCTTTCCCAGGATCGGTATTGCTCAAAAGTCTGACAGCCATTCTATCCCAGGATCGGTATTGCTCAAAAGTCTGACAGCCATTCTATTCCAGGATCGGTAGTGCTCAAAAGTCTGACAGCCATTCTATCCCAGGATCGGTATTGCTCAAAAATTGAGGAAGGACATAGGTGACATTTTGCCGCGAGAAGTCAATGCTACGGGCAACCGATATTTTGGTATTTATAGTAATGTTTATACGTAGACAGTAAGTCCCTCTGAAACTCAGTACCTATAGATATTACAATGACTAATGCTAGATTGCATGTCTATGAAAATATCAGCCTAGTACTTAGGTTCCATTATCGCACGTGACCAAGCCACCTGTCTACCACTAGCTATTCACAATAGACTTAAGATATAAGTACTTTTACTGTCATATTAAGACATCGAGTCTGCATCAGATTGCATCTGCACTACCGTTAAGTTATTACATAACACATACCATCACGCCTCTATTTCCAAAAGGGTTAGGCAGACGTGTACTAGTATACCTACACCCAGATTTCGCCGGTATATTTAGGTGCAATGCAATACGCGCCTATTGCCATTAACCGGCCACAAATCCAGGCTCCAAGCTGCTACTGATAATTTGATAGAAAAATTCAATAACACTGCCCGAGAACCCAAGACCTCTAACTTAGCAGTCACGCCAAATATTATAATTATAATTAAATATTTAGAAACAGAATATACAAGTTCTCTCTCTCTCTTTCTCTTCTGATATACAAATTGTTATCAGAAAAAATTGCCACTTCAACATAATGAATCATCATTAAGGCTCAGTATAGAACTATTAAGAACTTAGATCAATATCGTCTCCAGTGTGCAACAGCCGCCAGAGTCCGCCAGACTGATGATGTACCCACTGAGCACATCTTCCCTCCGGTCACAGAATGTTTAATGCGAGGGGAACAATCATATTATACTAAGTGATACGCGATATTAGGGGCCCGCTAGGCCGCCTGCACACGATACGACAACTAGTTGAACAGTTTGATTTCGAAAGCAGTTGTGAGGACGTGATCGGCTTATGAATTGTAGCTTATAGTGCAACTTTACAAAAAGTGAAGTTTTTTATAATGTACATGTGTGTGCTATGTTTTTATAATGTACAACTACTACTAAATTATTTTTTTATGAGCCATTTGTTGCTGCATAACGCTAGTATTTATTCTAAATTACGTTTTTTTTATTTAGTTTACCAGCTTTGATAGTGCTGGGGAATTAGATAGCATTAATGGCTCCGTTTGGGTCCTTATCCAGTAATTTATACTTATTTCCTTTGGTATTTTGATAGAAAAGGTATCTTATCAATTAATTTATAAGACATTTCTTAAATACTGTTTTTTTTTATTTAAAATTATATCAAAAACCATGCGAGCAACAAAAGAGCATCTCAGTTTGTAGCCCGCCTAAAGTAAGTTACAAGTAATAGTAAGCGAAGCGAGTGAAATGAAGTGCACACAATGAGATTAATGGAGGCGACACATCGCGCGGAAACTGTTGCCATACTTAGAGTGGCGTCGTGTGTAATAATCATGAATCTTCAATATTTAGTAACGAGCTTGACAAAATAAAAATGGCGTATACATCTGCGAATACTTAGTACTATTTATGATGTATGAAAAATATTCAGTGAACAATTTCTTAAAAATTAATTAACTATTTTATTAAGTTTATTGTTTCATCATTTCAGTCTTTTTTAGAATCTACTGGAAATCACACTTGATATTCTGAAAATGAAATCCTCCTTTTAACGTATCTCAAAGAAAGGTAAAAGTAACAATTGTCGTCACTGCACAAAAAGTAGTTTCAACTTAAATACCCCGATACCAAAGCTTTTAAGCTCTATAAGCGACCTAATGGTATCAATATACAAAGACCAACAATCCTTTACAATACTAAATACGTATCACACAATACGCATTCACAAATTGGGCTCAAAAGCCAATGTGCGAAGGGATATCCGTCAACTTTATTTAAACAAATCACAATCCATATTCAACTTTATTACTTGCAGTTAAGTGTGATATGAAGTGCATAGGTAAGTTGGCAGGGTCTTTCAATTCCCCTACATGAGTGTCATAGCTCATTTGGCATTCGATAAAATTAATCCATGGGGAAGATTAACAGAGAGGGTACGGTGTTTACACATGTGCAGCGCAACGGGCAATGCAGCGGGAATGCATAATGCAATTAATTCTTGACGACTGTTTATTCAATAACTATATTTCATAGTTTTAATGTCGTTTAATAGTTGCGTTTATTAAGTTAATGGATTGGCTTTTTCTTGTTTTTAAAATCAGTTTTGCATTTTTTTTCTTGGGGAAATCAAATTTAAATTTAAATTCGTTTATCATGAGCATAGGTATTTCAAGAATGTTAAATTTATTAATAAAATTGTATCACTATATTTGGACGTGATGAATCATTTCAAGTATTTAAATCAGAATCTATTTGGATACATGTTCAAACCTGATTCATTTAATACTATCGTATATGAATCACTTGTGCGTTTCACAGGATCTTCTTTACAAGCCACATTAAAATTGATTGATCCCCGATTCCCGTAAGCCAAAACGTAAAAAACCACAGACGAAACGAAACTCCTTTTTATTTCGACTGAAACTATACAGCCACAATAAAAGATAATCCTATAATCCGCACCTCGGTCTTCCTATGCGCTGGATTTTACAACTATGATATACAACGGTCATAATAACTCGCCCTTTAGGCAATAACTCGTGTCACGTTCAAAATGCAAATCACTGTGTGTCGCTATCATTCCTTTTATTGTGGCTGTAAAACATCGTTGAATTAGTTGTGACCCAGCGATTGATGTTTCCCACAGCGATTGATGCGTTTAGATAATTTTATTGCGCGGTATCTTGCTTTTTAATTTTATTTTGTTCATCCCGCGGGTGAATCGGGTTATATGGTGCTGTGTCGCGAATTTTATATGATGATACATCAGTAATTATTTGCGATAAAATTGATATCGTTATTTTGCAAAAAATATTATTTTTTATGACGAGTTTGTAATGGGTGTTTTCACCTCATTCGAAAATAACTTTTGTTTAAGTTAACTATCAAATTGGTTAAGCATCCTATTGACAATGTTATCATTGTGTGTAACTCCTAAGTTAAATAGCCCCAGTTTTTTTTTCGAAAAGATTGTCTTAAATGAAGTCTTAATTTAACAACCATGCAGTTTTCTAAACAGATAATTAAAGCCTTTGCACAATAAAAACAAACGCTTATTAAGCACAAACGTACCCACACATAATAATAAAATCCATTCAGTTTACGATCAGTGCCTAATGACGTCACAGATAAGATAAACTGCACTTTAAACTCATGTAGATGAGCCGGGGGGATGAACCTGGCAGCATATTAAATTATTTTGATAGATGACACTATAATTTAATTTTAATGTGTTTTGATAAAACGTCCCCTTAAAGAAATTAAAATCAAGTTTTTAAAAATGGAGCATGAATTAAAATGGCTGGCACAGCGCATTGTTAAGCGATTGTGGATCTAAATTGTTTTGATGGACATTTGCATAGAATGTGATCGAGTTAATGAGCCGGTTAATGTTGTTCAGTTTACGTATATTTACGCTTGATTTCTTTGTTGGAGTGTGCAGAATTAATTGTGTCTATGTTTTGTTTTTTTTTATCGTATGACATCTGTTGTTTCATACATACATACCATCACGCCCGTATTCCCCGAGGAGTTAGGCTGAGGTGTACTTAATGTACACCCACAGTTCGCCGGTATGTTTAGGTCCCATTTAATAGGGGGTGAGCCTGTTACCATTAACCGGGCACAAATCCAGACTCCGAGCTGCTACTGAGAATTTCATAGAAAAACTCAATAACACTTTGCTCGACCTGGGGATCGAACCCAAGACCTCTAGCGTAGCAGTCGCGATTGGGACCACTAGACCAACGAGGCAGTCATCTGTTGTTTCATAATCAGCTGATATTCATGCACTTGTAGGTAGACGTAGGCCTTTTTCTGTGAAGGCAGTACAGCCCGACCTACAAGCTAATTCATTAAAGTCGCTGCCAGCCGACTTCCGTCGTCACTCTACCTGAAGGGTGGGTGTTCAACACTTTGTCTACCTAGTCGTGGTCTCCACTATTCTCATTTCCTCTAGCGGTTATCGGTTCTCCGATAGACGTTTAAATTTTGAGCTAATCTCTTGAGGTATGTCAACCGACATACCTCAAGGGATTAGCTCAAAATTTGGTTCTCTGGTAGATAACTTCGAACCATAGTGATTGCCGATGTTTTGATTTGTGTCCAGTTAATAGTAAAATAGATTAGCTCCCTACAATGTATGATACCGGTAAACAGTGGGCTGTACATCAGTAATACACGCGTGCCTAACATTTCGGGGGCATACAGGCGAGATGAAGCGTTCCTGTGCTACACTATGTCATGATTAGAATGATAAATAAAATAATCTCAATAGCTACCAACAACAATTTTTCTGAGCTTTTTAAAAATAGTCAGGAGGTAACTAGATCTCATATCATCACGCTTTTATTTTTCGAAGGGTTAGGCAGAACTAATGTAGACCCACAGTTCGCTGGCATGTTTAGGGTCCATGTAATAGGGGGCGTGCCTATTGCCATTCAAGACCTCTGGCTTAGCTGGAGCGATTAGGACCACTAGACTAAACACAGAGAGCTCATAGTTCTAAAATGGTTCTAAAATTTGTACCGCATCATCATCAGCTATTATTCAGCAACCTTAGCATTAGTACGATTAGAATTAGCATGCGCTCACATTGTATACGACATAATTAAATTAACATAATTATTCAATCGTGTCTATAGTATGAATGTTTCTGTGATATGAACAAATTTCAGCACACAGTGGATGTTGTTGGATCAGTTTGTATTTTTACCCTCCTACTTTAAGAGGAAAGAATGAACAAAAAAGTATATACTGCAAGGAGCAAGCGTGCCCAGTGGTCTTATGACAAATATAGTACACATTTCCAGTTTAAGCTTTAATCTCGCATTGTATACGCTTTCCGTACAAGAAGAGGTCAGCTTATTCTTGCTGAAAAGCCTGATATGTAGGCCTGCATTCAATGATTGATTGAACAACTGTCATTGCCTTGATTAAATGTACTAATTTGAATACGAGCCTTCTTGCACATTGAGGAGCAGATGACCACCATGATGGGCATCACTGTTTGGGCATTTTGAAAGTCTTTGTTGTGATGTCTATATGGTTTCCTAAACATATAAAAAATCTAATTATTTAACAAAATCTATACTAAATTGCTGAGGGTCTCGATATATCATTTTGTATCCAGTGTTACTAATATACAATTCAAATATTGTACCAATCACGAGTATAAAACAAACAGAGTCCCAATCCAACTGTTATTTGTCAAAACAACTGTCACCATTGTTTTGTTTCACAATCGATTTGTTTAAATCGACACCGATGACGTATGTCCGCCTAAATTCCCAGCTAAATCTATCCGACAGACATCCATGATACCATTCAGCCTGTATACACAAAACAATACAAATCAAATTTTAACTTTATTTTGTAGAAATTAAAGTTCAATATTGTTTGTATAAAACGAGGTTAGTGAAGTGATCAATCGATTGATTCGATGACAGGCGGGAGCGGACGTTAATCGCCGCTCATTAGTCGAATGCGAGTCGCAGTGAATGGATTCGGCGTGACATCTGCGTTTTCAAATATAATCCGCGAATGGGATATTTTTAGTGAAGTACCCTGATTGCTGTACTATATCGATAGATATCGTTTTATTGTATACCAAAGGGCAGAGTTACTACAAATGTTACATTTGTAGACAATTGGTTGTCTTATCTTCTTACAGCCAACATTGGATGGGCAAAAGTCGTGTAAAAAGGAATTTAGTGTATATACTCAACAAATATATACTTTTTACTATACATACATATAAAGAGATTGAATAAAAAATGTACGCACGGCTACACATCGATCCAGTCCAGTTTCGACCTCACGTTGCAAACGCTTGCCGCACAATACGACGCCAGCCTATACTGGATTTGTATAGCTTGATGTGTAGCCGTGTGTACATAAATAATTAATTTAAAAGAAAATATAAATAAAATAAATATACCAATTATTTAATTTACTTTGTCTGGTGATGATTAGTTTTCTATTAAGATATTAGCACCGATTACGAATGAATTCTTAGCTGAAAACCCACAATACAATGAAAATAAAACTTTAGCAAGTACATAGTATAGTTATGAAGTTATCAATGAGGTCGTTACAGGGGGGCACGTGCGGAACCCTAATTGATTGGCGCGCCAACGACGAGTGTTCAGGGTTCCGCACCCGCGACTATCAGAACGCCTTGTTTATTGTCTATAAATTATTTTGATTGCTGCGCCGGTTTTTATGTATGGTACCATTAGATTGTGTGGAAGTGTAGGAGTCATTGAGAATTTTTACTTCTGTATGTTTGTCTTGATGTAAATTAATAATATACCTACATTACGAAAAGTACGAGGATTATGAATCTATCTATCTATTTGGGTGTCTCTAAATCACGAGTGAATCGGTTTCTCCTAGGCAAGCGCGCTCTATCGTAGATCGCAGTGTCGCTTAACATCAGGCGAATTGGGGGTCAAGCGTAGGCCTATCATGAAAAAAAAAACGATCAAGTCATGTTTTTCCCAATAACACTTTGCTCGACCTGGGATTCGAACCCAGGACCTTTAGCATAGCAGTCGCACTTAAGACGACAAGACCAATGAAGTATTCAAAGGCATAAAAAATATACGTATGACCAAAACAACTCCATTATTTAATTTTGTTATCAGTTAACAAAATACATGAAAACCGTTTTCAAGTTGAGAAAATGCTGATGATAGGAGCTCAAAGCTCAGGATCAGCATGACAAAGGTATGTCATCAGATATAATGCCATCACATGAGCGCTGTCCATCGAGGGTGGACATGACTAACAAGGATCACACCTGTCCTGATTACCGAGATAAATTAACGAATTTGTGGAGATGAAATGTGAAAGCTGACCTCATATAAAATACTTAATTTCAAACTCTAGTGACAACATGGGTTTGAAACGAAGTAATTTTTAAGACTTTGTTTATGGTAAAATGTTATACTTTTAATAATAACCCATCACGCTATGCCCTAAAGGGTAAGGCAGAGGTATACTACTATGTCTATCGTATAGAGGTATACTTATGTTAGGTCCCGTATGTAATCTAGAGCCTTAATCGCGAACAAATCAAAACTCTATCTTCTACTGAGAACTTTCATAGAAAAACCCAATTACACTTCTCGACCTAGGAATCGAAATCAGGACCTCATACTCAGCAGTCGAGCACTTGTAACCATTAAACTATCGAGCCTATT
Source organism: Subacronicta megacephala (assembly GCA_958496365.1). Taxonomy (NCBI): domain Eukaryota; kingdom Metazoa; phylum Arthropoda; class Insecta; order Lepidoptera; family Noctuidae; genus Subacronicta; species Subacronicta megacephala. Next base: position 291,946 of record OY292533.1, read on the forward strand.
CGAGATCATGTAAATCTTGAATAGACAATTAAAATATAGATGATATTCAAGTACAGTATAATTCACAAAATGGAAACCAATGTTGAATTTCAGCTAGCATTATATGTTATTCAGCATTAATATGACATTTAATTTCTAAATTCTATTAATGATATAGCTAATCACTTCAGCTGAAATAAATGTAACAGACTAAAAAAATCTCCCAGTGCCCCAACACACAGACGGACAAAAAAGCCAGTGTTTCAACAACTCGCGGAGTGCGGCGGAATCAATTACGTTAGTCCGCGCAGCTGAGCCACAATGATTAGGGGCTTTGACGAAATGCCCCGCTCCAAATAATTAGATGCTGCTCTTTAAATATTGTTTTGATTATCGTAATGGAAGGAAACAATATTATGACGATGTTTTTAGGCACTATATCGATGGATGATTATTTGAAGATATCGCAATAATGTACGGCGGCCAGCACATCAAGTAACCACAAAATGTCAAATTTTCTCAGTTGATTTTGAACTTTATCTTCAAAAATTTAAGGTTTAAAATCATTTGGAGAAATTTAACAGTTTTGTATACCTTGATCTGCTGGCGACTGTAATGTAATTAATGAAACATCTTTTATTTTTGTTCGATTTACTCGAACACCCGTTTGCTGATCTAGCTAATCAATAAGGCCGCGTTGCGCGCGCGCCGTCATCAGTGCATATTCGGACAGCAACCGGGTGCATTCGCCTTTCATTTACATTTATCATCATATTTTAGCGTAGCTTTCAGTATCGTAATAAAGTGTTTTTAGCAAGTGAATAAATCGTTTTAATAGCCATCTTAGCAGCAATCAGCAATTAGGTCGCGTACCGAACATTTTGGTCCTTCGAGCAACCGTGCGGGACCTCGCGAGTTAAAAAAAAAAAAATAGTCCTCCGTCCGGAAGGAAGACTAGTGTGATTGTAGACTTAAAAATTTGTGAGGAACTCGTTCAGTGAACTATATAGCGCAGTGAGTACAGCAGTTCTCATCGGAGCATAGCACAGCAAGACGTCAGCAGCAGGACGTCGCACTCAGCAAGCAGGCAGTATCATCAGCAGATCTGTCACAGCACGTAACATTAAGCAGCAGCGGAATCGATCAAGTAAGATCTTTCCATTTTATTAATCAGCAGCAATATGGAAGGCTTATACTTTAACCAAACGGAGATAGCAGAGAGTTTGAGAAAACTTCTCGTCAATTTTAAAAAAGATAGCGTAGAGCGTAAGACCATAGATTATTGTAAGCGAAAGCTTGATATACTGGAAGCGTATTGGTGTGATTATAAGGTTAACAATGAAAAACTTTTGCCGTATGAAACGACGAACCATCAGTACTTCGTCAATTCAGATTTTGAGCGTACGCGGGAGGTTTATTTAGCAGCAAAAAAGTTAATTAAGCAATTTTATGACGATTTAGCGCAGCGTAGTATGAGCAGATATCCTAAGCAGATGGATATCTCTCCACAAGCACAGCAAGAAGAAGCAGGTACTTCTGTCAGCCAGCCGGAACCCCCAGCTCGGACTTCAGCAGCTCCCAAGTTCGATACAACAGGTTCCAACAGCAAGCTCGATGACATGCTACACAAGCAATCTGTCAATTTTAAAGCTTTTATGAGAGCAGTCGATAATATTGAGATAGATTCAATTGTCGACAAGTGGGAGTTCGAAGACACGCTTCGAACTCTACAACACCGTTGGACAGCAGTTGATACTCTTCATTGGGAAATCATCGGTGAGGCCGAAGAACACCCGGCGTATGAATCCCACTTTAACAAGTACGAAAAGATATTCAACGACATGAAAAAAGCTCTAAACACAAAAATGTGGTCAACATCATATCGTGAAAAATCGACCCCGAAAGTAGAAATTCCCGTGTTTACAGGAAATTATCATCAGTGGGTGTCGTTTAAAGATCTGTTCAATGAAGCTATCCATAAGAATTCCGCATTATCAAACGCTCAAAAAATGCAGTTCTTAAAAGGAAAAATAAAAGGAGAAGCCGAGCGTTTGATTCAGCATCTTCCTATCAGTGCGGACAATTACAATGATTGTTGGGAGATTTTAAATCATCGATACGATAATAAGAAGCTTATTTTTTCATCCCACGTAAACGTATTTCTTAATCTTCCTAACATACAAATACAATCATTTCAAGCTATCAAAAAGTTACATGACGCCACAGTAGAGAGTCTTCACGCTATTAAAAACTTAGGTGTCGACACATCAACTTGGGACCCACTATTGGTCCATTTGTTATCGCAGAAGCTGGATAAGGAATCATATTCTGAATACATAGACTCATTAAAGAACTCTCGAGAACTTCCGGTACTTCAAGATTTTCTGAACTTCCTAGAAAATAAATTTACTAGCCTAGAAGCATCGCGTAGACGCCAAGATAGCATAACTAAAACGCATTCATATCAGCAGCATAGCAACCCTTCAACATCATTTCCAAATAATCGTAAACCTAATTATTATAAATCAAAAGATAATTATAATTGGAATTCAACTCAGCATGTAACAAAGTCAATGCATGTGTCTGCAGTTCAATGTCCTCTTTGTTTTGCAGAACATAATTTATTAAATTGTAATAAGTTTTTAGATTCGTCGAATGAATTGAAATTAAAAACCGTGAACCAATTAAATTATTGTAGGAATTGCATTTTCGATCATAATGGAAATAATTGTTATTCGACAAAACGATGTCGTAAGTGTTCTGGAAATCATCATACATTATTGCATGAATGTTTTATTAAGCAAAAACCTAATTACACGTCCGGGCCTATTATGCAAAAATCACGTTTTAATAAACAAGATGAAAATGCATTATCAAATAACAGCAATGGAGTTCATGCATCGCAGCTAGATTTTTCTGGAATTTTATTAGCTACAACATTAGTAAAAGTGACGTCAGCAGACAGCACACAGCATATTTTAAGAGCACTCATCGACCAAGGGTCACAAATATCATTAATAACCGAAAAGGCTGCTCAACTGCTGGGATTAAAACGCCAACAATGCAAAGGAGTAGTTTTTGGTATTGGGGAGAAAGAAAGCAGCTTGAAGGGCATGCTCAGCATTACATGTCAATCTATGTACACTGACTTTACATTTACGTCGGATGTTATGATAATGAATAACCTTATCAAGGACTTACCTAATAGATCTTTTGAGAAGCCTAGTTGGCCACATCTAGAGCACATTAGCTTAGCAGACCCCGACTTCAATACTAGTCGGCCTATAGATTTATTATTAGGAGCAGATGTCTATGCGATTATTATGCTTGAGGGCATAATCAGAGGTCCTAACTTATCATCACCTTTAGCTCAGAACACCCACTTAGGCTGGCTACTATGCGGCAGTGTCAAGACGTTTCACTGCAACGTAGTCTTAAACAACACGGAAGATATCCATCAGTTCTGGAAAATTGAGGATATTTATGAGCAAAATGAAATGTCGGCAGAAGATCAAGAATGTGTTGAATATTTCCGCGCCACTACAAAACGTCTTGAAAGCGGCCGATATGAGGTTAGATTACCTATGAAGCAAGATGCGTGGGAAAAATTAGGATCATCAAAGGAAATGGCGTTAGCACAATTTAGGAACCTGGAAAGGAAATTTAGCAAGCACAAGGATTTAGAACAGCAATACAAGCAATTTATTAGCGAATATGAGCAGCTAGGACATATGTCCTTAGACAATTCTAACAGCAATACTAAACTAGAGTGTTTCTTACCTCATCATGGGGTACAGCGAGCGGAATCTACAACCACTAAGCTAAGGGTCGTCTTTAATGCATCGGCCAAGACTTCAACGGGGTATAGTCTTAATGACCTTATGCATAAAGGACCTAACCTACAACAGGATCTGCAAACACTGTTGTTAAAGTGGCGACAGTATCGTTACGTATACACGGCAGACATAGAGAAAATGTTTCGCCAGATCTTAGTCAATAAAGAAGATCAGAGCCTGCAAAAAATTGTGTGGCGAGAGAGCAGAGATTACCGACAGCCGATCAAAGCTTATCAGTTATCTACAGTTACGTATGGGACGAAAGCTGCGCCTTATTTAGCGATGATGACGCTTCGTCAACTGGCAGCAGATGAGCAAGATAATTACCCGAATGCAGCAAAGAGCCTAAGAGAAGATTTTTATATGGATGATTTGGTTTCCGGGGTACATACAATTGAAGAAGGCAAGAAAAGAATAGCGGAATTGAACTTGTGTCTCAGTAGTGCGGGATTATTGTTGAGAAAATGGTCCGCGAATGAAAAAGCCCTATTACAAAATATTAGTCAGTCTAAGCAAAACACACAAGCGTCAGCATTTACCTTCAAAACAGAAAATACAGCCAAAACTTTAGGTCTGCGGTGGGACCCAATCAAGGATGACTTTACTTTTCAATATAGCTTGCCTTTACCTACAACAAAACTTACGAAGAGAGTGTTACTATCAGAGATCTCAAAAATATTTGACCCCTTAGGTTGGCTATCCCCACTAACGACAAAAATGAAAATATTATTCCAAAAAGTATGGCTAGATTCGAAATTACAATGGAGTGATGAAGTGTCAGATAGGATCAAACACGAATGGGCTAAATTAAAAGAAGATTTAAGCTGCATCGGTCAATGTTCAATTCCCCGGTGGTTACAAAGCAAGCAGGATGACGTCATACAACTACACGGGTTCTGTGACGCATCTATCAAAGCATATGCGTGCGTGGTGTATGCCAGAATTATATCGAAAAATAAATCGACAGTCGTATTGGTCGCAGCAAAAACTAGGTTAGTGCCTAACAGCAAGACTGTATCGCTACCTAGACTGGAATTATGTGCAGCAGAATTATTATCGCGACTTATGACTAAAATCATAACCAGCATAGATAGCAATAGCTTCGATTATAAAACTTTTGGTTGGAGTGACTCAAAAGTTACACTAAGCTGGATACAGGGAAACGCAGATCGCTGGAAGCCTTTTGTATCCAACAGAGTAAAAAGAATTACGCAGTCAATGTCACCAGACACTTGGCACTATGTATCAACTAAGGAAAATCCAGCCGATTCAGCTAGCAGAGGGTTAACATCGGGTCAATTGATGGAACATTCCTTGTGGTGGCAAGGACCATCATGGCTATCCAATCCCGGCTTTGAACCTAAGAAGCAGCAGATCAAATATAGCACTGATCAGGAAGTCAGAAAGCAAGTAGTAACCGTTCAGACTAGCATCCCCGAAAACAGCGTTATTACAGATTTGTTAAATCGTTATAGCTCGTTCAATAAAATAATACGTATAATAGCCTGGTTATTACGTACATTTGCACCGACACGAAAACAAATGCCGCGATACATCACATTACATGAGCTAAAAATAGCCAAGTTACGTTTAATTAAAATCGTTCAAAGCATGGAATTTGCAGGGGATATACACGATTTATTACACACACAACTTCGTTTAAATAGCAAACTTTTAAAGCTTAATCCATTCTTAGACAAAGATGGAATTCTAAGAGTGGGAGGACGTCTTGAAAATGCCAACATCAGCACGGATATGAAAAACCCTATCATAATACCTTACAGCAGTCGTTTAACAGAGCTTTTAATAAATCAAGCACATGAGTTAACTTTTCATGGAGGTCCTAGACTTACCTTGTCTTGGCTTCGACAACACTATTGGATAATTCACGGTAATCGAGCAACTAGAAAGCAATGTCGTAAGTGCGTTACATGCAAAAAACAGGAGCCTAGAAAGTCACATCAGATCATGGGGAATTTACCGGACTGCCGGACCAACCCGGCGCCGCCATTTTACCATACTGGAGTTGATTACACTGGATTTATTAAAGTAAAAGCTAATAAAGATAGAGGAATAAAAACATCGAAAGGATATATTGCCCTGTTTATTTGCATGGTAACAAAAGCACTACACATCGAGTTAGTATCCGATCTGAGTAGTTCCTCGTTTATAGCAGCTCTGCGTCGTATGGCGGCGCGGCGAGGAACTCCCAAACACATATATTCGGACAATGGCACGAACTTTGTGGGTGCTAATAAAAATCTTCAAGATGAGTACCAAGAGCTACAGCGAATATTCAGCGATTCATTCCACCGAGAAATAGCAGATATGAGCATAGAATGGCATTGGAACTGTCCTTCTTGGCCAAGTGCAGGAGGAATCTGGGAGCGTTCAATTAGGAGCCTTAAGCAGCATATAAGAAAAGTTGTTGGTGAGCAAGCTTTAACATTTGAAGAGTACAGTACGATTTTAGCACAAATCGAAGCGAGTCTAAACTCTAGGCCATTGTGTCCGATTTCAGAGGATATCAATGACATCGATTTTCTCACACCAGCCCACTTTTTAACAACTCGCGCTGGTTTAAATGTCATAGAAACAGCACAGGACGCTAGGACAAGATGGTACATGACGAATAAAATATTCCAAGATATTTGGAAACGGTGGAAAACAGAATATTTGAGCCAACTATCTGTGCGCAGCAAATGGTTTAAATCCCAGGAAAACATCAAAATCGGAGATATGGTGACAATTCATGACGACAACCTACCAGCGGGAAAATGGCCGGTAGGTCGGGTGGTGAAAGTCCACCCAGGAACGGATGGAATCGTCAGAGTTGTAACGTTGAAGACAAAAAACGGCTATATTAAGCGTCCTATAGTTAAGTTGTCTATTTTACCCATTCAAAATCAAGTACACCAGCACCAAACAAGTGGAGTCGCCGTACAGAAAAGTACTGAAGCTAAAGAATCGATAAAAGGCAAGCCATCAAAGAACTGTCATAAAATAATAAGCGTAATCTTATCATTATTATATTTTATGAGTATTCTACTTCCTTCTCAAGCATCACCTATTTTTACACAATTCGATAGCAATCAAAGCTTATATTTTGACCCTCTCGGAAAAATGCACCTTATTCGTAATGAGTGGAAAATTGTAACTTATTACAATATGTCCCCATATTGGCAAGGGGACAAAGCAGTAACAGAATTCTATAAATATCTCGAACAAACTTGCGAAAAAATAAAAGAATCGAGTCATTGTCTTATGATCGTATTACAAATACAACATGAGTACAATGAACTGCAGTACAACAATCAGCTGTTGCTAAATCAGCATTTCGGTGCGCCCTTGCGAACTCGACGCGGGCTTATCAATGCCGTCGGCTCCGTTGCGAACGCATTGTTCGGAGTACTGGACGACAATTTCGCAGAAAAATATAAACATGACATTGACCTCGTGCATAGAAGCATAGATCATGTAAATCAGCTGTATAAAAACCAAACCTCGATAATCGAGGCTGAATATAATATTCTAAAACGCACTGAGGCTACTATTGAAAAGCAGCACAAAATAATTAACAAGCATTTGAATTATTTAGATAGAGCAACAAATACTTTGAAGCAGGAAATCAACGTCATGACTATTCAGCAAGACTTTACTTTAGCAGCGATGGCAACCCTCAATATGATCCATAATCTCAAGCGGATTCAAGAAACGTTTGCTGATACAATGACTGAGATCCATAAAGGTCAAATCAGCCTGCATCTGCTGACACCTAAACAACTTCGGTTGGAGTTGCAAATAATTTCTGGCCAAATCGGTAAAGAACTTACTTTGCCAGTAGACAACATCCAGTTTAACTTGTATAAGATCTATAAGCTGTTAAAAATCAAAGCAAGAGTCACGGAAGAATATTTCATCTTTGAGATCACGCTACCGTTAATCAGCAGAGACACTTTCGAATTGTATAAATTGATTCCAGTACCACATCAAATTAATAAGAGCATGATTAGTATTAAAGCAGTTTCCGATTATGTAGCAATCAATCTTAGAAGAGATGCATACCTTGCAGTCAGCGACCATGATCTACAAAGTTGTGAGCATCAGGAAGATTACCTTTGCCGACGACAAGGTCCCATCAAAAATATCGGTACAGACGAAAGGTTCTGTGAAACAGGAGATACTTCTGCGTGTAAATTAGTAAAATCTAGCTGTAAGAACAAATGGGTACAACTACACGAGCATTATACCTATTTGTACTTCTGTTGTGATTCGTACTCTGTGAGAATCATATGTGACGATGAAATTCAAGCGCGTCAAGTCAGCAAGGCCGGACTTATACTCCTTAGTAAACAATGTATGGTCAAAGGCCGCGACGTCACACTTTATTCATATCAGCAGTTAGAGAACGCGCTAAATTTAAAACCTAACATAATGGAAACTAAATTAAATCCTATTTACCATTTAGTCAATAATATAACTCCACCTTTTCAAAATCTCGAGGAATTTGATCATGAAAGCGTACATATTAATAATTCACTCAAAAGACTAGATGAGCAAATTAAATCCATGAAGGAATCAGCTCAACAAAATGATGTCCTTACGTCCCATGATGTACACCATTATTCCGTGTCGTATGGGATAGTAGCAGTAGCAATCGCCGTGTTCGTGTGGTTCCTGTGGAAGCGAGGACGACGAGCGACAGGGTCGCCCAACCAACAGCGGAACGACAACCCACTCAGCACCATGAGCGTTTCTATAAGCCAATTGGCACCGGAGCAAAGACCTAAAGTGAGTGCGCGTGACCAGCCTCTGCCCGAGCAGGGAGCTAGTGACTGTTGTGAAAATGTGAGCGAACCCAGTGTAGCCAAACGATGGACTAGCCTACGTTTAAAAAAACGAGACAACTCGACGTCTCCCATCGCGAAAAAGCAATCGGTGTTTACCATCGACGACTCGGCCGTGTGATGTACCTTAGCTTTTAAGCAATTTTGTTTTATCACCTTGTAAATCATCTCACATCGAATATTGTACTAACACTCATTAGCGTTTAATTCACAGCTTCACGTAACTCTGTTTTGTATATCTCTTCATCCTTTTAGCTCGCCCCCTCGGGAGCATGTTCGATTTACTCGAACACCCGTTTGCTGATCTAGCTAATCAATAAGGCCGCGTTGCGCGCGCGCCGTCATCAGTGCATATTCGGACAGCAACCGGGTGCATTCGCCTTTCATTTACATTTATCATCATATTTTAGCGTAGCTTTCAGTATCGTAATAAAGTGTTTTTAGCAAGTGAATAAATCGTTTTAATAGCCATCTTAGCAGCAATCAGCAATTAGGTCGCGTACCGAACAATTTTAAAAGAGTTTCCGTGAAGTTTCTTGAAAGATTTTTTGTCCATAGGATAAACTTTTTGGAACCGTACAACTAGTCACTTTATCTGATGATCAAGGACTTTTATTTTTTTACCCTCATAGTGCGATTTTATAAAAAGAACATTGCAATTGCAAAATAGTTACTTAAGATAATTATGTCTTGTAACTATTTTGCTAGCATTTTTTACGGTGATTTCTAAACGCGACAATCCAATGTGCACATCAACAACGTTTATAAGAAAGTTGTTTAGTGTAGTGCAACACTATAAAATGCGTTTTTAAAGCTTGCGACTTTATTTATTCCACGAATACAAATACTATTATTTTATTCTAAATACCCGACATCTAAGGGCTAATCTGTTAGGGTAGTACTGCAAGTCACTTTTAAATCGCAGTCCCCACGTGTCGTAGGCGTGTCGCAAGTCGCAGTTGTGCGGCCTCAAACGATTACAGCAACAACAACTGTTGTCCACAACATTACCATGACAATGCGCGCCCGCCTGCGACTTATTTGTCGCATGATGAATGGTTTTGTGATGCGATCGGTCGCGGTGCGATTTGTCAAATATTGTAAGCTGTATTTTAATTGTATTATTAGTAGGGTCTGTTGAAGCTGTAATCGATACTAATGCTACTGTGTGGTTAAGCTATTGTAAAACTGTAAAACTATTACTACAAAGGGTAGCTTAACGATTTAATATTTTAATAGACGAATTTATATTGTGACGAAAATGAACACCCATCCACTGAAGTGACCGCAGTCAGTATAATAAACTCGCATATCTATTGACATACTCTGCATTTTATCATATGCCCTTCATATCAACTCAAGATCATTACTTTGTGAAACTATATCTAGATTAAAACTAATATCGAATCAACGGCTACTTCAACCAAATAAAAGTCTTTCAACATCACTACAATTCCGTAAACTATATAACACAAAACACAGAATGATTATCACATAGCCGTAGAGACAGTGGAGCCTCGTGCAGGGCGGGCGGGCGGGCGGTAGGGCGGCGCCCATAAAAATGCAAATGGCGTGTCGACAAGAGCTGAGTATCAATCACTGCACGCCTTATTATAGCGGGATTTCGTGAACAACATGCGTTTATTGTTTTAGTGGAAGATATGTATTCGTGAGTTAGTTAAGATCGCAGATATCTGTAGCATTTAATGAGCTATAGTTACTGAATATAGCGAATCAGTTAATTTTGTATGGAAAATTACCTCAGTAGTCTAGTGGTCTTAAGTGCGACAGCGATGCAAGAGGTTCTTGGTTCGAGCCCCAGATCAAGCAATATTATTGGTTCTAAACATACTGGCGAAGTGTGGGTGTGCACTAGTACACCTCTGCCTCAACTTTCGGGGAATACGGGCGCGATAATATGTCAGTACGTAAGTATGTATTTTTATTAATTAAATGCTTGTCAAAATTTAAAACTATTGTATCGACGCGGATCTGCCCACGTTTTCACCCACCTTTCTTACCGTGTCAGTGTTTGATGAATACCTAATAAAGTATTACTTAATTATTTTATACATGCCGATAACATAAATCTAATTAATTTAACGACATAAGCATCGATTATTATAATTTTTAATTAACATTTGTCAGTTGGACTGGCCGCTTCCGGCTTAGTCGAGTCACTGTAGAATACTCGATGTGACTACTCATTGATATAATCGCCTTTGCATTCGATTACATTAACTGCAGTTATTCGATTGAAATTCATTCGAATAGGGATAAGTTAAAGAATTGAATAGTTATCGATTATGAGGGATTGATAAAAAGACTTGACATAATTATATTTAGTAGTAATCTTTTTCAGTCCTTTTGAAATTCTTCAGGTAAACGTGGGTTTTTATCAGGTGACAGTTTTAGGTAGGTAAATGTGCAAAAAATTATCAACTAATTTAGAGAATACTATCCATTCTTGTACTGATTTCATTTGGAATTAAATTAAAAATAAAATCATATAAACTCTTACCTTAATCTGTCATTGAAAAAGTCAAAACAAAAGTTATTTTTCAGCCATTTTGATACTTAATCACGCTTAGTTATAAATGTTGTGCAGCTTACGATTCTCAGCTCAAACACTTAGAGCGTACAAACAGACAATCAGTCAGTTTTGACAACGTGTTTACGAGCGAGCGTCGCAGGCGCGGGCCTCGTTATCCCAGATTACCTTAAACGTCGCCAAATAAAACGATCCTCGCCGACGTACAAACGGCACTACAGTTTTACGCGAACAAACAATTATTTATTGCTCCAAACACCCTATACATACACACAAAACTAACCAAAATCAACTTTAATACAACTATATAGAACACAGAATCGAATGACGCGGCCCCGATTCACAGTCGAGCAAGATTAATAGGGCATAAAACGTAAGATAATACAATATACAAGAAGACACGTTGTTAACCGTTCCGTTTTGAGACGGTGTTGAGTGGCTTCATCTGTCTCTGTCGCTCGTATGTGGAGAGTATGTCTGTCTCGTTCTCACAGTTTCAATTATCTGCCTAATCCTTCAATTACGTCGACAGATGTCGCGCGCGTCTTCGAGCTTATGTGCCAGTTTAAAGTACCGTCCGCAGAGCAATTACTGTTGATCGGACCAGATTTTGTAGGCTTTTATTGTTAGAATATAATTAAATTTTCATTGATTTTGTAATGTAATTTATTTGTTATTGGTGACTTAAGTCTGAGTTCGAGAGCGATGTTCAATTTCTTTAACTCAAATGAATATTCTGAATAAATGTAGGCTTATCTAAAATGAGACCAATTTATTTTAATATTTTCGTGTGCTGTTTCAATAAAAGCATTAATTTGACGTCGAGTTGAAGTCTGGGGCTGAAGCAATAGCTATTATTTATAGATTACCATCACAAGCCAACCTCGTGACTTATCTACACAAAAGACAACAATCATTTACTGATTGTTTGGTGAATGATAACAATTTCGTGAAATACATAAATAGTATACGAGTGGTGTATGTGTTTGATTTACTGATGTCATTTATAATAATACAGAAATATTAATATTAATAGCTCATTAATCTGAAGTATTTCACTTCAAACGACTCCCTTTTACATACTTTATTGACTTTTCTAAATTCGTGGTTTGATCTCTAGCTTTTATTAGATCCATCCATTGTGAAACTTGCATGTTTACGAGACTTCATTGACTGCGTGTGAAGTCTGCCAACCTGTATTAGGCCAGGGTGGTGGACTTTTTTCGTATTCTTCTGATAGGATACTCGTGTCCAGCAGGACAGCGAATACGATAATGTGTTACAGCATACAGCTTTCATCAAATTTTTTAGTATTTTTAATCTAAGTATGTAGCACATTATAGTGCTACTGCAGTGTTGTCTTTGCCTAAGCATGAAAGTTATGGCCACTGTCCAATCCACCAGCCCATTGTGGGTTGGCTTACCCAAAATATACGACCGTCCTTTTAACCCAATTAGTATTAAAATAAATATAGATTAATTCCCAAAGTTTGTGCTATCGGTACACTGCGGCGCGTCCCTTAAGGGTACACCAGTTAGCTAATAATTAATATTATAATTAATGTTGCAATAACTGAAACCGCGGCACGCCATTAATCCGCCCCCTCCCCCCCCCTTCCCCCAGCCGGGACGGTTCATTAGGATGTTTTTACAATGTCGCACTTAATTTAATTGTGACATTGCTGAAATCGACGATGAAACTCGTAGTCAAAGGGTGCCGAAAAGTGTTTGTAGAGATTTGATTGGGTTGGGTAAAAACATTAAAATGGTTAAATATTTTTTGTTCAGTTATTACTTTTATCTAATATTCGGTTATCGAGAATCGTAACAGTTTTTGTACCGTTACAATAATAGAAACTAGTAGCACTTTATAAATTATGTTAAGTAGAAAAGATAATCAATCGGAACTATTTTAATTTGAATATCACATTCCACTTACTCCAATAGATCGTATCTGACTACCGAGACCTGATTATCGTACAAAAAACGCAACAAACAGAAATCAATTAAAACTAATCTCGAGCAAGATGTCTAAACGAACGAAATTAACTCTCTGCTCTAATGGTAGCGGTCTTATCTGACCATCGGTTTAATATATCACTAGCTAAACACGGACAATCTGTCCGTCCGTCCGTCCGTTCGACAGCCCTGACAAATGAAAGCGACCGACTGCCTCATCGAAATAACGCCGATAATTATCTACATACTAACTTTTCTAATCTAAATTAGACCTTAAATTCCAGCGTGAAAAGACTAAAATTAATCACTGCACCACATTTTTAAACGTCTTATAAAATTCTGTACACCTGATATTGAAATTAGAACTCTGTTAATATTCAGATAAAGTTTAAATTTGGATGGTCGTTATGTGTAGTTAAGCTTGGTGTAGACCATAGTGTGTATGGTCGATTGTCGTGTCAAAATGGTAATGATAGCGGGCGACAGGGCGGAATGGCGTTTCGGTAGCGGCCGACGATTTCATTAATGACATTAGACACAGTAATGAGAATTTAAGTCGGCTCCATGAAGCTAAGCGCGCGTGATTGAGATAAGAGCTGGGCCTTAATACTTGTACAACACGCTTTAGCAGCTTACTGTAAGGATAATTCTACTTTGATGTGATTGAATTTTGAAGATTTCTAAGTCTCGTTTATGGAACATCGTACTAAAGTGAGCGTGATAAGAAACATATTTAATATGTACTCTTCGATTATTAAGTACCAAGGTTAAGCTTTCGGTACTGCGATTAAATTGTGTACACCTAACTTAAAAATGTTTCGCTACGTATTACATTATATGGGATCACAAATCATAGCGGAGAACTGCTTACCCCTTCGGAGTTATAGGCGTGATAGTAAGTTATATTACGTGTCAAATACTTCGCGCATTTCCATACACATTAGATCAAATATTACCAAAACAACACAAGTAACAAATGGTACAAAAATAAATGTGTAAAATAGAATAGAGAGTTTCATTATTTTTATTTCAAATAAGCATTTACAAGCGTTTATGAAACGTAATTGACTCTAGTTGCACGGTTCCAAAAAGTTGATCCCATAGACACTCCTTTAAAATTAAAGATGTAACATTATTCACCGACACATTATGGCGATAATAGGATGTGAAGACATTGGAGGTTAATGTCATAATTAGCCTGAAGTCGAATTAAAATTAAGAGAAGGTTCTCAGCATCTGAGAACTGAGAACGCCTCACACCGGGTCCCAAATAAAAGGCCATTAAAGGTTACATTGAAAAAGTTCTCAACTAAATTCGAACACACAAATACAGCTACGTTTTTGCCTCATAAGTCATAAGCGTTAATAATTCTAAGTTATTATTTTCTCATCATCAACATTAATATCTGTAATAGACTCGGAGACTGCTAACGGGCGCTCCTCGTCCCATTAATACTCAAAGTACTTGTGACAGCGTGTGAGCGTGCACACTGCCCTTACGCATGCATTACACGCACGAGCGCAACTGATCGAACGATACATATCTGATGGCATTAGAGTCACTACCACTAGGTATGACCTGGCGGGTGGAACTCGCGGTGGTCATACCAATGTTCTATTCAGAAGACACAGGTTCAAATCCCCCTTGCAGTCGAAGTCATGTCGAATTTTAGAGATATACATACAAGATCTCTGTCTTAGTCATACATTTAAAAAAGTGTATCGTATGTATATTGATGTACCTTATCAATAAATAAATAAATGTTTCCTTCATTAAAATAACTTTATAATCTTAGCAAGGAAAATGTTATAAGGTATACAAAAAGATAGTTACAAGGTAAGGTGGCATCGTTCGACATTGCATCATGTCGGTTACATCTTTACAAGACGTACGTCTTTTAGGCGATGTCAGTTTAGAAGGTGAAGGCAAATTCCGAAACACTAGGTATGTCCGTCATACATAGCACGCACTATCACGCCTGTATTCCCCATTGTTAGGCAGAGGTGTACTCAACCTCTTATCACATGCACATTTTGTCGGTATGTTTAGGTCGCTTGTATTAGGGACCGAACCTAATGCTATTAATCGGGCACAAACCCAAACTCCAAGCTGATACTTGGCGCATTTACGTTGATGCATATTAATTATTTTAATAAGAATTTGATTGCGTTTCAATAATTCGAAGTTTCGCTCTATATCTGCTTAAATCCGAGTTACTAGTTGAGAATTTCATAGAATAAAATATCAATATAACTGTCTCATTAGTCTAGTGGTCGTGAGAGAGACTGTTACGCTCGATTTTTTGGGTTTGATTCCCAGGTTGAGCAGTGTTATTGGATTAAAAAAAACTCAATAGCAACTCGGAGTTTGGATTTTTGTCGAGTTAATTGCAATAGGCACGCCCCCTAATACCTATCATACCTGTACCAATGAACTGTGTCTAGCCAGTCCTTGTGGGAATATAGGCATGGTATGTTATGTTATATTTAAAAAAGCTCTCCGCCCACGGCTTCGTCCGCGTAGTTACTCGGCTGTATATGTATCTTTTATACAAGGATAAGGTTTATAACTTTCCTCTTGAATCGCTCTATTATATACCTAATAAAAACCGCATCAAAGTTCGTTAATCCGCATAGTTTTAAAGATCTAAGCATACATAGGGATAGACAGGCAGCGGGAAGCGACTTTGTTTTATACTATGTAATGATATGTTAGCTATCAATAAAAATATGTATATATCTAAGAATACAGTCCTACTCCATATCCTAAGCATCCTAACGTATCAACGTTTGATATCAATAACTGCAGTTTGTAAAAGTCGCGGAGACAAGTGTAGCGGGTGAGGGGTGGAGTCGCCCGCGCCCGCGCCCGCGCCGGCCACACAATCGATACCACATTATTCATAGAAGACGTAGCATGTGTTATCTTATAGAAAAACCTATGGAGATGACATTATGATGTTTAGTTTGATTGAATGTAATCCCGAAAGATGTAAATCTTACAATTCATAAAGATGTGAATTTCCCAGTGAAAGAAAAATTCGGGCTCAGGCAGGGTTTGAGACTGCGTCCCTCTGGTTAAGTACACCAAACGCTTTACCAATTAAGCCGAGACCACTGCCTGTGATGTCGAATTTCTCTTCCAAATTTTATGTCTTCAGGGGACGTCGCCCTGCCTGAGGCCGAATTTTTCTTTCACTAGAAAATTCATATCTTTGTGAACCTTTCGCATTATTTAATGCTAAATAGTAAAAATTAGCAAATCTTACAATTGTTTGATAACTCAGCTTTAGTTCCGATCCGTGTCAATTTATACTATTTGTATCTTATTTGTTATTTAAGTGTAGTGATAGCCTAGTGATATGACCATTGGACTGCCAAGTCAAAGGTCTCGAGTTCGAATCCAAGCCACGCACCTCTGACTTTTCGAAATCATGTGCGTATTAATAATTAATTATCACGCGCTTAAACGGTGAAGGAAAACATCGTGAGGAAACCTGCACGCCTGAGAGATTTTCTTGACGGCGTGCGAAGTCTGCCAACCCGCAGTAGGCTAGCGTAGCGGACTATAGCCTAATCCCTCTCGTACTGAGAGGAGACCCGTGCCCAGCAGTGGGACAATGTAATGGGTTGATGATGATGATGATGATGATGTATCTTATTTTAAATATGGATTTAGCTCATATTTTTTGTTACACCTAACCTTTAAGGACGCCTCATCATAGACAACCTTATTAGTCGAATGATCCCAAGGGCGACAGTTACAATAAAGGTCCTAAGTTCGATGCCCAGGTCGAGCAAAGTGTTATTGAGTTTATCTGTAAAATTCTCAGTAGTAGCTCCGAATTTAGATTTGTGCCTGGTTAATGGCTCGCCGTCTATTACGTTTTTAAACATGTCGGCGAAATCTGGATTAGTACAGCTTTGCCTAACATTTCGAGTAATACAGGCGTGTTTTAGGATGCATTTGACCAACTGCGAAAAGGTCCTGGTTTTAAAAAAGCTGTTCCAATTTTTAACTTATTCGGAGAGCATCGTCAATTCTAAAATAGGTGAAATGCGACCGTATTTAATAGTAGGTATTATTTTAGGCACAGAGGGTGGGAACAATGGTTTTATTACTATTGTTTCAATGCTAGTAAATACTCGTAGAACCCAAGATATCATTGTAAATAACTAAAATATTTTACTATAGTAGCAGTAACTTTCAAAAGATATTAGACATCAATAGGTACCTATGCAGTTTTATCTAGAGTAGTGTAGACAGTAGCTAGGGGGTGCAGGCGCGACGCGGCACACAATCGATAAAACATTACTCATAGGACACGCCGCGCACACTGTCTTCACGCACTACAAAACTAAGGAGATGACATTGCGATTCTTTTACATATAATTTTAAAGTACAAAGAGGTTAATAAATTGTAGCTAAATTAGCTTTAGAACATCAATTTCGAAAAATCATTGTTCAAATCAAATCAATCAAATCAAATCAAATCAAATGTTTTTATTTCAAATAAGCTTTCACAAGCGTTTATGAAACGTTATTGACTCTAGTTGCACGGTTCCAAAAAGTTGATCTCATGGAGAAGAATCCGGCAAGAAACTCCATAGACACTCTTTTAAAATATATTGTTTTAACATAATTTGCTGGTACATTATGCCGATAACAGGATGTGAGTGCATTGGAGGTTTATGTCA
Organism: Subacronicta megacephala; assembly: GCA_958496365.1. NCBI lineage: Eukaryota > Metazoa > Arthropoda > Insecta > Lepidoptera > Noctuidae > Subacronicta > Subacronicta megacephala. The sequence goes on from OY292533.1 coordinate 309,816, forward strand.
TAATTAGCCTGAAGTCAGGACTAAAATTACACGAAGGTTCTCAGCAAATGAGAACGCAATGTCAAACTAAAACAGATACACTATGTGTAAGAATACACATCATCAAAAATATGAACTAGGATAACTATAAACTACTTAGACATAAATGGCTACGATGTTGTAATAACTACCTACATTAGTGTATATCTTCTTAAGCTTCTAACTTTTAAAAACTTAATATTTTACCTTTACCCTGCCTTTATAATATATTAGAAATATGTCTTTGTTAAAAAAACATCCCCAACCTTTTAATAAATTCTGTGACAATCCTAATAGCCGATCCAGACATAAAAATAGATTAAACTTACCCCAAAGAAGATTAGAATTATTTAAAAGAAATACTCATTGTATGTGCATTAAAATATTTAATAATTTACCACAGCAACTTACTCAACTACCATATCATTTAAAAAAAGACAATTTAAATTATTACTGTATAAAGCGCCCTGCAAACGATCAAATTTGTTTGACCAATTTACGTGTTTGTCAAATTATTTGATAGTGTGCAGCTGTGTTTGACGCGTTTGTCAAACAATCTTTGATGAAAACGTGAAGTTTGATCAAAAAATTTGTCAAGCAAATTTGATCGTTTACAGGGCGCTTAAGTGTTACTATAGTGTTAAGAAATTTCTAGATGATAAGTTAGATTATAAAAATATATCGTAGTTTATAGTGTAATAGTAATCTGTATTAGTGTAATTGTGTATTTGTTGTACTAGAGTACAAGAAATATATTTGTAAGCCGTACATGGCAGAATATGATGAACCTTAAAAAACCTTAAGATCTTTGATGTACCATATTCGAGCAAATAAATTATTGGATTTGATATGATTTGCCTCATTAGTCGTTCGATCGGTAGTATTATTATTATATAGTAGGTAGATCAGTATTATTGGATTTTTCTATGAAATTCTCAGTAGCAGCTCGGAGTCTGGATTTGTGCCCGGTTAATGGCAATAGGCTCGCCCCCTATTACATGGGACCTAAATATACCAGCGAAATGTGGGTTTACAGTAGTACACCTCTGCCTAAGACTTTGGGGAATACAGGCGTGATGGTATGTAGTATGAAAACTATCTCCATTCCACACGGGTCCTTAAACACAGGCGCACATGCCGCCAATCTTAAATCCATTAGCCATCGATTGGTCCATACATGTGTACCCTATAGACAATGCACTCAATATGTGGAAATAATAATAAAGCGGCGCGGCTCCCGCATACATATCGTTTTATTATCGTTATATTATCGGCGACGTATCGACGAGTTTTACTTAGTACTTAGTGTTTGTTCGAGTGCTGTTGAGATGAGGAATTTGGGATTTGAGCGAATAAATAGAGATTGGGGGTCAACTAGTGTAATCAACATAGAGTTATCTCACTCGTAACCCTTCTCTCTTACAAACACGAACCTGTGCACATAATAATTTCTAGAAAAATAAATAATATACAATATTTTAATATTATTTTACTGACTTCGTTTGAGCTTTGAGAGCTTCCGGGTTCCAATCCTAGGTCGAGCAAAATATCAAGTTATTAATAATTTAAATATTTTTTTTTTGTTTATATACAATTAAATTATTTTATAAGCACCAAAGTTTAGATTTGTGCCATTTGATAAGCAATAGGCACGCCTTCCATTTAATGAGATGTAAAACATGTTGTTGATCTGTAGGTGTTCAAGTGTCCATCAATGCACTTTCTGCTTAACCTTATTCATAACAAGCGTGATGGTATAACGGTAATATTATTTACGTCTTTTACTAACAAAACAAAAGCAATCTTTCCCCAATCCCTTCTGACTCCAGGAAAAATCTTGATGTTCATCAACATGAAAATTCGATGAGGCATCATATCGATATTACGACCGTTCCACTCGATGCCATTTGATCTCGCAATCGATTTATGAATACATATCGACACTATTGCCTCGTGCCCGCGCTGTAATGAATACTTTTTTCTGATTACGTCCCTGTTCAATATTCGACGAGATTTTAGATGTTACGTCTTGTGAATTGAGTTAAAATGACGTTTGTTGATTAAGGCATTGTGCACTAAACTAACAACCTCATGAGTCGTGAGTGCGGCTACTGACTGTTGTTTATGTTTGATTCTCAGCTTAGACAAAATATTTTTTATTCTGCATTTTGGCACTATTTTGCCTGATGACAAGCGAATATACGAGCGATAACGGTATGAACGACGTTAAAGTAGTGTGTGGATTTGTATTCGGTCAATGGCATCATCTTACTTCATTGAAACGATTGAATTACTCACCAACACACTGTGAGCGTGCTTTACACCATTTCTTCTATGCAACACTTTCTTTCTGTGCGTAACTTCTTATATATTTATTTATACCAAAAGGTCACTTATAATAGTCTAGAAACCAGACGGAACAAAAACTACTAGGAAACAATTACTTCGCAAATTGTTATTCCTAATATTACTACTAAAAGCAGCATTACATTATTCTTAAAACAATTCGTAGCAAAATGTCGTAGTACCGTCGTCGTAGCAGTCTACGGAATGCTAAGTCTCGTAGCATAATAGTTGAACATACAATAGGTACAATATTTATGTTATGTTACAAAGAACGTCGGTGTATATCGGACACTACGCTTCACTAAAAGTGCCGTCGCTATAACTTGTAAACATCGCACGTGTCGGTACACTGCTGGCCATGATATTGGATGTACAAAATAATTTTATATTTTCATCATGATATTGCGTGACCGATGTTGACTGTTTTAAGGGTGTTTATTATAATACTTTATAAGTAGTTATAATGAATACACGATGCCAATTAGAAATAACTGAAATTGATAATCGCAATAGCTTCGACTTAATAGGGCAGTTATTACGCGGGAAAATAAATAACAAGGATATTACACTTAATATGCATTGACTATGTTTATGTCACTAAACTTAATTAATACAGCAGTCAAAATTAGAGAACTTACATGTTTTTGCATCACATACTCTCTGTGTTAATAAGCAAATTCGTTCAAAAGTTTGTAACATTTCGACATTATACGAAGTATTTCAAAAACTCATTCGATTCCTACTTGACAACCAAAGTAAAGAATAATACACACGAGACCTAACAAACTAGATTTTATCACATAACACAACTTTTTCTAAGCAAGTAAGTAAAAATAAATAAAGCGTTCCAGTTCTTGTGACCTGGAGTGTAATACGTGTGTTAGTGATGTTATTGGAAAACTTGAGAGTTGAGCGCTATACAATGTAGCTGGAATCGCTCGATTCGCTCGGAACGCTTCGCTTAATGCGCTCGCTCGCTCAGTACGGTCACTCGCTTCTTTAACAATGCTGTTTATATGTAAATTTTTACGTTTATATAGGTTAAGTTCACTGGACTTTTATGCAAAATCATTTAAATTGATCGTTGTCTTGGAATTGACGACGTGTAGATTGAAAATTATATTTTAATGGATATTCTAGTAATGTATAATGTCATTTTTCTTAAATTATGTCTCTTATTCTAAAAAAAATTGAGCAGTAGGTATTATTTAGTTTACCTTTCATTCTTATTCTAATACTTTTAGGTTTGTTATTTATTATCATTATCTACTTTTGTATACTCTTATTGGATGGTATTTTAAAATACTTTTGCAGTTCAATCATCGACAAGACGGTCTTTAGTTTTTGCCTACCCCTGTTGGAAAAAGACGTGTGTATTAACTATGTATTAAAGAGCCAACAACAACATTGAACTGTAAACAGCCAACGTTTCACTTCAGTCGCCCAATGTCCGTAACATAACATGTAATAAACTACAACAGATACAGCGCTGTAAGCAAGTCGGGGAATCGTGTGAATGCGTCATAAAATCCCGCTGACCAGACACGATAACGCGCCGCCATTCCACGTCCGTCCGTCTGGAGTTGATCTACTGCTGTTTGCCTGTCGTATGACCAGTGATCGTTGATAGCAGGGATGACCAATTAGTTTTGTTCGGGGTCCGTTTTAAGAAATGAAATGACCATCGCGGTCCGCACAACATTTTATAGAAATAAATACGGAATAAATAATTACGGAAATTTTTTACATATCAATGAGAAAAATGATTTTTTTTTTGTACATTATTAATTAAGTTACGTACTCTGTAGTGCAAGTTGTTGTGTTCTCGCGGTACGCACAAAATGGGTCGGCGGTCTGGATGCGGACCGCGGTCCGCCATTTTGTGACCCCTGGTTTATAGTATCGAATCAAATCAAATGTTTTTAAATCAAATAAGCTTTTTCAAGCGATTATGAAACGTCATTGACCCTAGTTGCACTGTTCCAAAAAGTTGCTCCTATGGAGAAGAATTCGGCAAGAAACTCCATGAATACCTACTAAAAAACGATGAGCAGGACACAACTACGATGTATGAACATTAAGACTGGGTAGGATTATTTTTAACTGTATTTCTTAATCAGGTGTAAAATGTATTGGTAAGATAACAGATAGGTAAATATAACAGAATATCATATTATTACTGGTTCTTCTACAAAATTATGGCCTCTGTTCATCAGTGGACTTCTTTGGATGATATCTATGATTATGACGATCATATTATAACGAGAACGTAATAAAAAAAATCCGAGAAGAAAGCTAAGGGTCAAAATGTGTATATGTATAAATAAGTGGCACGTTGGCATGTACAATAGACCTGGCTTAAATAGGCCAATACAGCCGTAGGTTTGTATTTAAAAAGGTAAAAAAAATAAGGTGAAAATATTCCATGTTCCACATACCATCACGCCTGTATTCCCCGAAGGGTTAGGCAGAGGTGTACTAATGTACACCCACATTTCGCCGGTATGTTTAGGTCCCATGTAATAGGGGGCGAGCCTATTGCCATTAACTGGGCACAAATCCAGACTCCGAGCTGCTACTGAGAATTTCATAGAAAAACCCAATAACAATAACACTTTTTTTAATAAGACTGCCTCGTTAGTCTAGTGGTCCCATGCGCGAATGCTAACTGGAACATGTGCTTTGTAACACAAACTCAATGAGCTCTATATTGGAGACACTTCGACACTCATTGTTGGAGTACTAACGGCATAAAAGCACCTCTCCGTAAATAGGTTAAAAGCATCTGTAGGTAGCTAGGTTAAAGCACCTACAGGTAGATATATTAAAAGCACTTGGAAGTAAATAGGTTAAAGCACCTATAAGTACGTAGATAGGTTAAAAGAACCTGTAGGTAGATAGGTTAAAAGGACGTATAGGTAGAACAGATAGGTTAAAGCACCGACATGTAGATAGATTAAAAGCAGCTGGAGGTAGATAAATTAAAAGTACCTGTAGGTAGATAGGTTAAAAGCACCCATAGTAGGTAGTGGTTAATTTACGTAACTGTATATAGTACGAGTATATTATATCGTTATTTCAAATAAGTCAGAAAATTTGCATTCTAGAGCTAGGATTTTAACATTTTTTCAAAATCATATTTCTAGTAAACAAATCCATAGACCCATTTGTTTTAATGGCTGTTAAAAAGGCTGATTACATGTTTTCTATGTAATAACGCACGTCTTTTGTGAAAAACATAACAGTTTTGACTTGTTATGATTTATTGGTAAGCAATTATTTGTCTTCTTTTCAGTGGATCAACACGTCCAATAACTCGTGCAACAAATCAGAATCGTTTCGTATTTTAGCAGGATATCCGAACGCTCATACGCTATCGGCCAACTGTCACGCTTAACAAATTTGTTAGGCAAAAAATACTCGGGGCCACATCCATTTATTATCCATTTTGTCGTGTGTATCGCGGGTCCATTAATAACCAGGACTTATCCCACTCTAATCTGGCTCTCATTGCCTTCCGCGGCCGATTCTTTTTCGCGCCAAAAAGTCCGCCATATTGGTATCCAAACGGTAAGATTTATTGCGCGGATTAAACGTTTGATAAATAATAAAACAGACTTTTATGTGTGTTTTGTTTAGTTCTAGTCAATATTATATGGGAATTCAGTATTTCTGAGCATTGAGGAAAAAAAACATAAGAAAACCTAGTCCACACTACATAAGCCTTCTTTTGTTGTTTCTCAATGCTGACATCGTTGGACAGCTATGGCCGCTATTAATATGATATGACATCAACATAGACTTATATTACCTAATATGACACTAGTTTTTACCACCATAGACATAAAATGGACGTTAAGTAAAGAAAAACTAGCTTTTTAAATAGTAACATCTTATTTCTCCCGATGCCTGCTACACTTTTTTGAAATTCTATTACCCGAAAATAGGAACTCATTCACAACCGAATAATACATAAAAACTGGCAGACATCTCCACAAACAAACAGCCAACACTTTACATGCATACATATGTGTAAGATTTTCAATTTGTACCGGCTTGATCCCGTTTTATCGGGGATCCGCGGTCCTTGGGGATTGAGGGATCGCAGGAGGATGTTTTTGCGGGATCCGAGGACGTTATTGGATGCCAAATGAGTGATTGAAGTGTTTGTTCCCTAGTTAAGATAGGGTTCGAATGTTTTCGCCGGAACTATTTATGCTGGCTATCGTTTTTATGATGTTTTTGTGGTGGTTAGTGTGTGAGGGCGAATGGCTATTGAATGGATTTAGATTATTAGTTTTTGTTTTACTTATCAACATGATTCTTTTTTCTATGAAAATAAATTAATAATAATTTAATCTAAGTACTATACATAGGTATAGTAGATTAAATTTCAATGACGAAAATAACGTCCTTAAAGAATTCAATAAAAAAACACTGATCTTCACCTTTCAAACAACTAGTTGGTTGGTGGTTCTGGTTACATCTTTCGCAAGTTTAATAATCATATTAACTCAAATTCAAATTAATTAATTCGAAATTAAATCTTTAATAACCCAATTATAATGTTGTACAGAAAACCTATTGTCACTAAGATATTTTATTCGAAACCATTAAGTCGTTGTGACGTTTTCTTCCACACATTCCAAATACAATGGATTTAAACAAACAGCCCCCTTTAACAGTAACTAAACCTTCACACAAACGTTTTAATTCAACTCAATCTCTTACGTACGCAATAAAGCATTTAAACCATTATAAAGCTAGTTACACACAATTTAAAATTCACCCACAATCGGCCGAGCCGATAAGACAAGCGAATGTGCATTTGCAATCCGGCCACGGGTATAACAACACTGTAATACCTTAATTTAAATTTAAATGACATCTAAGCCCCGGCCGATGGTATCGCCGCGTCATTAGGTTAGACGGGGGCCAATGATGAGTTATCGGAATGTTTTGATGTGTTTTGTAGGTTGTTGTTTGTTGCGATTTGATTTCGACAGGAGAATTATTACCAGTAATATTTTACCAGTATGTATTAGGTACCGATATACATGCTCGGCAGAAGGACAAGTATCTCCAATTCCACAGCTTTACGTCAGCCAGCAGCACGGAAGACCGTATAAATGTGAACATAAAAAACTAATGAAATTACATCCGAAATTTTGATCTCCTATCAAATAAATTGAATAAATTACAAAAATATATCTAAATTATATTCCACAATCCTGATTTCCATGAAACACTGCCGTATAAAATCACTTTATTTTTTGTTCGATTCGGTTATGCTCAATTTATTCCCCCATACGATTGCGTAAAACAGTTTTACAAGGCGGCTAACACGCTGATGAGAGGCTTACGCCGATAAGCGGGATTACACCGGCCGCGTGTGCACCCACCCTTACTTTAAAATTTCAAGATTTGTTGATAGATAACAAAATACAAGTAACACCGTGACATATATGTTTTTGTAACTTGTGGGAGAATTATATTTAAGAAATAATGTCTAGTTATGTTTACAATGACATATACTTACGAATATTGAACCAAATTCTGTGTGTGAGTGTGTAGCTGACTCGGAAACAACATGCAAATTATAGATACTGACTCAGTAAACACAATTTCCACGTTCCCCTTTAATCAAAATATAGTCGAATTTTAAACTGATATCCAACTTTCTCAATTACAAAAAAAAATATCACAAAAGAAACTTCCAAATTAATAACAAAGGTAGGCTGAATTCATTAGTTTCCTTCGTCTCCTATCAAAAATCTCTGCCGTTTCATTAACTTAAAAAAGGAACGAAAAAAAGAACTGTCACCGAAAGAGCACAGATTAAATTTTTAAGGCACTTTTTCTAAATTAATTAATAAGGGTGAGGTGACCGAGGGAAAAAATTAAATGTCAAAATTACAACAAGATTCGCCTTAATTATGTCGGCGGGGGCTGCGCGCACTAATTACATTTTCTTAATTTGCAAACTTTTTGAATGGGATCTTCGTGTTTTAAGCTGTTCTCTTTTTATGTAGGACTTATGCCTAGAATCTAGGATTGGGACAGTTTTTGATTATGACACTTAGGGTTAATGTAAACTATTTTATGGTGATACAAACTTATGTGGAGGCAAGACAGTGCCCCCGCCGAGACTGGCGAATTAAAACGATTCGGCATAATTTAAAAACCTTGAATATTATTGTCATGGCAGGCCATAGCAGATCTTAATGATTGTTATCTTATCATACCGAATTTTGTCTTCTCATAATTTTTATTTCGTAAAAGGTTTTACATTTCATACCATCACGCCTGTATTCCTCGAAGGGTTAGGCAGAGGTGTACTTAATGTACACCCACAGTTCGCCGGTATGTTTGGGTCCCATGTAATAGGAGGCGAGCCTATTGCCATTCAACGGGCACAAATCCAGACTCCGAGCTGCTACTGAGAATTTCATAGAAAAACTCAATAACACTTTGCTCGACCTGGGGATCGAACCCAAGACCTCTAGCGTAGCAGTCGCGATTGGGACCACTAGACCAACGAGGCAGTCAAAGGTTTTAATTCATACCTATTTTCAAAGCATATATTATTATGTATGAAGCTTTTATACATAAACAGTAGCAATGAGCGATTGTTGAAATTTGCAGACAAAGGAAGGCAGTAAGTACAACAGTATCGCATTATGAGAATAATATCTTAATGATCACTTAAACGTGTCTTGAAACATTTTGTGTTCCTTAGTGCCAAGCAATATCGCGGAGAACATTAACTATATAGAGCGGATGACACCCCCGCGACTTTACGGCCGCCGGGCCGCTCGCTAAACGCGCCGCATTAAAAATTTTATTTTCACTTCAAGTTTGCACAAAAAAGGGGTGTATTTTTTCTCATTGCCCACCGGGGACGGCCAAATTGAAGATAATTCAGTTTATCGCTTTAATATCTCTTTGTCTTTCGAAATTTGCAAATGAGTTTTTTTAATAACGCCAAATTTGTAGCGGCCGTGCCTTCCTCTAATCCTTTTATGATTTATAGCCGTCATGCGGATAGATACTTGGATAATGAAGTTTCTGTTTTATTTTTTTGTTTTGTTTATTAGATTCAACCCTTTATTTTTTTATCGTAATCTGCTTGTTTTAATGAATAAGTTCGTATCATTTTGGTACGATCAGAATTTATTGATGTATTTAAAACGAATTGAAAAAAATATTTTCATATTCCATTTCTACAGAATAATTAGCAAATAACTGCAAAAAAATCCCCTTGCACAGAATAAAAATAAAAACACAAAACTGAGCCAATAACAATTAAAAAAAAAAACAATGTTTGCATATCAATAGGATGCATCGGCTGCGTTTGCCTTTTACCCTCGTCCATTAGTGGCGAGCCATCGATCAAACACACAATTCCAATTTACCCGAAGCCACAAATTCTTCAAAACGACTGTCCGATCTCGCACAAATAAAGATAAAAAATAAATTGGCACGCCGCGGTGGTTTTTGCTGCTCTATGTTGTATTCGTGTGTAGATAGGAATTGCAATGTATGGGCGGGGCGATTGGCTTTTTATGGGCAGCTCTGTTGGGCGATAGCGGGAAGTAGGTATATGAAGAAGTGTATTGATATGTTTTTTTAATATATATAACACACTACTGCTTGCCGCGGTTAATCTATTGATGTCGATCATTCTTAGCATATCTGGTCCCTCGGCGGTAACTAAGTCCCTTTTTACATCTATTTTAAATTTATAATTTATTTCTTAACTATTTTATCATCGTTTAATAAGAGTAACGATAGTTATGTGTAATAAATAAATAATTGAAGTGATTACGTGTACTAAACATTTAAAAGAGCGCAGTTCAATTAAACTAACTGTTGGTAGTTAATCACACATTTATCAAAGTAATTGATTTATAGTTAACAATACTATTTTTCTTATTTAAAACTTATACGATGCTTAAGTACTTGAAAATATATTTATTATGCTTGTTTTTTATTATTTTTTAGCATTAATTATTGCGAAATGTTCACAAAGATATGAATTTTCTAATTAAAGATTTTTTTTTGTGAAAAGGCTGTCGTCGCCTGAGGACGTAAAATGTGGAAGAGAAATTCGACATCACAGGCAGTGGTCTCGGTAGATTAATTGGTAAAGCGTCTGCAGGTTCAAACCCTGCCTGAGATCGATTTTTTCTTTCACTAGAAATTTTCTTTAATTAGCAAATTCATATCTTTGTGAACATATACAACTCTTTTCCCCGAGGTGTTAGGCAGAGGTGCACTAATATACACCCACGGGTCGCCGGTATGTTTAGGTCCCATGAAATAGTGGGCGAGCCTATTGTCATTAACCGGGGACCAGCCGATATGCCGAAATGCTACTAATAATTTCATAGAAAAACCCATTTTAATTTTTTTTTACCTGTGAATCGAAACCAATACCTCTTGCGTAGCAGTCGCGCTTAGGACCACTAGACTAATGAGGCAGTCGTTATTATGTACATATTTTATATATGTGCTTAAGTAACTACTAAAAGATAAGATAATTATAATGTGAATTAGTCTAGTAAGTGTTCAAAACTAGTTTATTAAAAGCTACCCATATTCACTAATAAAAAAAAACTTTTTATATTTTGCCTAATTAATTATTTCTAATCACTTGTCAAATATCACGTTTTAATTCGCACGCTTGCTACTAGCTATAATAGTATGATTGATATGACATTTAGTGATCATTGTGCCATGACTTGCGCAAGCGCATAGTACGCGTAGATATGTAGCAATCACTGAATGTTAACCTGTAATTACCGTTAGGTTAAGAAGTCATGAGCTTAAGCGTTTTAAACTAATCATTTTATGAACCGATAAGCAAATTTCCCAGCCTATCCTATATTGTACACACAGCTACACATGAAGCTATACAAATCCAGTTTAGCCTGACCTGCCATTGTAAAAGCTTTCCGTATAGGTCAAGGCCAGCCTATACTGGTACTGTGTAGCCGTGCGTACCACTGCTGGATACGTTTTCAAATAGAAAATAAAAAGCTGGTGTATACCATTAGGAAGGCGGCCGTATGCTTGTTGGTATAAAAACACTGTATTCCTCATATTTTCTATCTTATGTTGATTGTATGTATTATTGTTTTACATATCACTACTTTTCCGCCCGCGGCTTCGCCCGCGTGTTTTCTCGACTTTTATGTACTATAAAATTTATATATTATACATATAAATCTTCCTCTTGAATCACTCTATCTATTAAAACCTGATATGTACCTACCACATTTTACTGCAAATAAAGATGATTTGATTTGATTTGAAAAAAAAAACCGCATCAAAATCCTTTGCGCAGTTTTAAAGACCTAAGCATACATAGGGACAGGCAGACAGCGGGAAGCGACTTTGTTTTATACTATGTAGTGATTCTTATATTGATATATGTATTTATACAAGAGCAGATTGTTGAGCTACTCATACAATTGAATGGTTGAAACACCTTTGGTATTCCCAAAAATCCCTCTAAACTAGACTTTGATTGTTATCGTTATACTATAGCTTTATTGTTACATTATTTATCTATGTATTTTTTTCAAAAAACTACGAATGATTGGATAATTGGTACTCGCTCGTTTCTCTCAGCTCGCACCACACGCCGCACAACTTAATGACTACAAGTGAAGCGTAAACCTTATTAATAATGATTATTTCGCTATCAACGGCCGGATTAGCCCCAATCCATTATTGATTGCACCTATGATGTTGTCTAAAGAATATCTAAATCTGTATGGGAAATGAGGAAAAATAATAGAGGCTACTGTTTGTCTCACGGTAATTAGTAGTGCCGATGAGCCAAAGTAGTAAGTTTCTTGTATGATATATCGTATCATACAAGCTGCAACAATTTGTTAGCTAAATATTTCAATGGGACTCCATGGATAATTGGAAACTTTTAAAATTATTTGTAGTGCCTTCTTTATTCCCAATTAGTACACAAGATGACATGCGAAAAAAATACGGTGATTAAGGTTCGGCACACATTAGCCGATGCGACAAATCGCCGCGACTATTAACTGGAGCAAAGGGTGCGATAAGTCGCTGGTGACAAATGACGCTGCGACGACGCCTAATGATGTCGGGGATTTAGTCGCAATGTGGCCGGGTTTGATTACATCTGTTTTACGAGAATGCGTGAATATTGTTAGTAGGTGGGGCAGAGGTGGTTACAAGTAGATACTATGTTAGAACAGTGTTGTAGTGTAGTATTTTGTACGTTTTTGCAACGCGACGCTTTTACTTCGCCAAACGCCGCGTTCATGTTTGTATTTTATGAATCTAAGACGAAACTCTAGTGTATTTTTTTAAATATTAGGTGTTACTTTCTGCGTTAACAGGATATGTGGTCTTTTTATTTATACTTTGATGAATTTCGATCGAGCATTTACAGAACGAAAGAGAGATGGTTGACATAAAAGAAAGCAGGCCTATATCCAACAGAGATGGGTATAGCTTAAGATGTATGTGATGATGATGATTAATGCATTTACGAAATATAATATTAGGTAAACTAAGTGTCTACATTAATATCTATCTCAACAGACAGACATACCGCGAGCTAGTACAGTAGCCGGGGTAACATTGTTCAGCTGTCGATATCTGCTATAAATCACGCATCTCATCTTGTGTGAGAAGTTCTGAGACGTGACCTGACTCGAGATAGAAAGAGAAACACAATGAATAAAAAAGACTTCTATCGACTTTGTAGAAAGAAAATGGCATTGATCGTGTAATATTAACTCAAGACTGTATAAACTATCCCACTGCTGGGTAACATAGTCACAGATTGTCCACGAAAATGGAACACCTCAGTTAATATGCTGCAATATAACGCCAATATATTAGTATATAAATCATAAAAATAATATATCATTAAAAACGCAGCATGCATGCATGACTGGAGACACTGTCACGAAAACAGTGAAAGAGTTCAGCTTAAAAGCGTTGTACAATTCGCTCAATTCCTCTCCGAGTCCCCTCCCTTATCCTTCCTCTCCCTTTCGTTAAATAGGCTCGGCAATGTATCTTAATACATCTGTAACTCTTTTGGTAGGTTTTGCAGATGTCCATGGGCGGCGATGACTACTTACCATCAGGTGACTCGCCTGCTCGTTTGCCGAGTTATCCGACAAAGAAAATATTTTATTGCACACCACAATAATCACAGTAAAAACTATTACACCGTATAATATATCTAAGTTACTTATTACAAGCAAATTACTAATACTACAGAGAAAAAACTAGTAGTTTTATTTCATTAAACTACGATAATCTTTCACATGAACCGAGAGCATCGAGTTATTTAAGCAACAAACGTAATTACAACACGCACAAAAACATCAATTCATTCAAATTAATTACCTGAGTAACAACATGGCCGCTGTTTATTCGACATGGCTACTGAAACACCATTATCCCTATCAAGCCATTACCGAGCTCTCTTGTGAAAAATAATAGTTATTCACATAATTACCCGACCCTACCCTGAGCGAGCGAGATAGAATCACTCCATTCATACGTTAAAAAGAGACAGTTTTATTTTCAGCGGCCCGTCTTCGAACACTTAAGTAATTGAATGGTACCGAGGGTAAGACGGGTATAAAAGTATGAACGAAAAATGGAAAATAATATTACAAGTAAGGGTATCGTGTGAAGGGGTCGGGAATCATCGGCTATTGTCGGATTGGTCGTAAACTCTTTTGATGAGCGTATGTTTGGCTGAGGTGTTTACTCGTAGGCTCCCGTTCGGCACTAAATATACAATTACGTTACATGTGACATTGTGAAGTTCAGGACATCTCGTGAAATGTATTTTCAGAAGTACTACTTCATTAATTTTTAATAAAACGTTTGAAGTAGAGATTGTAATGAATTGCTTATCAAGTGATAGGATTTTTACAAATACAGCAGAATGTTTATTATTTCAGGATAAACGAATAATCCTCCTCTAATGAAATGTTTTTAAAATCTATTTACATATTTGCATGCCTAGCTTCTGTTACTTGGAAACCTTTTTATATAGGATATCCATGATAATGGGATTTCTAATACGTTCATAACATACTATTTATAATAAAACTATAATACTAACTGACACACAAAGCTCAGTTTCAAACTGGTGGGTCAAGGAGCATTGGTGAGCACTAAAATAATATTTTGAGTTTTGAACTTGATTGATATGTTAAAATCTTCTTTGAGCATTTTCCAGTAATTTATATTTGCTTACGGTAACACATTTGATCCTGACATGTATTAAAGGCAAACTTTAACAAAGCAATCTACAAGCGATGCGTCAAGCAAGACGCAATAGTGATGTCATAAAGTAAGTTCGCCATCAACTCCGCGAATATAAAACCAAATGGTCCAATGATAATACGTACATATTACTATTGTGTTGTTTTGCCGTCGCATATTTTTTATTGCGACTCTGTATCGAGTCGGCCGATTTATTTTTATAACTTTCACGTAATGTCGCAGTGTCGTAAATGTGGATCGGGACTTATTTATAGTGTAAATAGTTTTGTTGGATTGGTAGCAGTTTTGAGTAAGAAGTTTTGATCTAGTTGTTTTGTTGGGAGAATACTGATATTTTTATGGTTTTGAAGATGTAATCATAGGATATCCAAACTAATATCATAAATGCAAAAGTAACTGCCTGTCCGTTTGTTTGTTTTCACGCCAAAATCACTGAACGATTTTTTAGATTAGACGATTTTCTAGATGATTAGACCTTCGAGAAGGTTTTAGGGTATCTTTTATCTCAAAAACATCACCCCATACCAAATCGATTGAAACAGCGGGCCAGCGCTATTGAAGTAAAAGTATGATATTATTTACTTACGTGATGTTTTTGTAACTCCCTGTGTAAGCGCTAATGCTACGCTATAGAATCCTGGATTCGATTCCAGGTCGAGCAAGATATTATTGGGTTTTTAATATGACCCAAATAACACGCCTATACCTTAGACTCAAACCCTGTACCTGACAGCGCCTGCAATCATAATTACCTACTTATTTCAATCAATCAAGCATTAATTTTTGAAAATCGGTAAATTATTATTTTTTTAAATTCATCCTTATTTTACCTATTAGTAATACATTTAAGTCAACAGGCTTTGATATTATATTATGGAAGTAACGCGATGATTAATAATTGTAATAAAAAACATAAATATTAATTAAGTATTAAATTTGCAAATGCTAATATTCCACTACCATTTTACCTTCTACACCTAATTATGTAAAAAAACCGGCCAAGTGCGAGTCGGACTCGCGCACGGAGGGTTCCGTATCATTACGATTTATGACGTATTAAAAAAAAACTATTTACTAGATCTCGTCCAAACCAATTTTCGGTGGGAGTTTACATGGTAATCAACATCATATATTTTTTTTAGTTTTATCGTCCTCTTATTTTAGAAGTTACAGGGGGGGGGGACACACGTTTTACCACTTTGAAAGTGTCTCTCGAGCAAAATATTCAGTTTATGACGTATTAAAAAAAACTATTTACTAGATCTCGTTCAAACCAATTTTCGGTGGAAGTTTACATGGTAATGTACATCATATATTTTTTCAGTTTTATCGTTCTCTTATTTTAGAAGTTACAGGGGGGGGGACACACATTTTACCACTTTGGAAGTGTTTCTCGCGCAAACTATTCAGTTTAGAAAAAAATGATATTAGTAACCTCAATATCATTTTTGAAGACCTATCTAAAGATACCCCACACGTATGGGTTTGATGAAAAAAAAATTTTTGAGTTTCAGTTCCAAGTATGAGGAACCCCCAAAATTTATTGCTTTTTTTCTATTTTTGTGTTAAAATCTTAATGCGGTTCATAGAAAACATCTGCTTACCAAGTTTCAACAGCATACTTCTTATAGTTTCGAAAAAAAGGCTGTGACACGATCGGACAGACAGACAGACGGACATGACGAATCTATAAGGGTTCCGTTTTTTGCCATTTGGCTACGGAACCCTAAAAATCGATCAAGCAAAAAGACTGACGGCACCATCGCATGCTATATTAAACTCTTACACCTATAAAACATGACATCTTAATAATAAACTGTTGTGTGTAGTAGTGAAGTATTTATGACATGTCCTGGCATGCGGCGCCGCCTGCTAATGAATGAGTAGATATAGTAAGTCTGTGAAGACACACCGAACATCTACCGCATGAAATAACTCATATAAAACTTTTAACATAACATAACATACCATCACGCCTGTATTCCCCGAAGGGTTAGGCAGAGGTGTACTTAATGTACACCCACAGTTCGCCGGTATGTTTGGGTCCCATGTAATAGGGGGCGAGCCTATTGCCATTCACCGGGCACAAATCCAGACTCCGAGCTGCTACTGAGAATTTCATAGAAAAACTCAATAACACTTTGCTCGACCTGGGGATCGAACCCAAGACCTCTAGCGTAGCAGTCGCGATTGGGACCACTAGACCAACGAGGCAAACTTTTAAGATTCAAAGATTTATTGTATACTAAGTGTACAAATATAGGTGGTACATAAATGTTGTGTTCTTATTACTTAGCGGCCTTTTACAAGCATTGCAATATGGAGGGCTAAAATTACTATAACATTATTTATTTAAGTTCTTACTTTAATATCTATTTATCTATCGAATAATTTGTTTATTGAATTAGTATTTCTTTGTATCCGTCATTTCAGTGTCATCTATAACTGTATCATTTGTCAATTTTAATAAGTCTATTAAATTTACGAGAATACGTACAACATCGTTAAGCAGGCCTCCTGCCGACCCCCATATAACCTCGTCATTAACCCACATGAACCAAAGTCTGCTAGGAGGTAAAATACTGCCTATAACATTGTATTAAGTGCCTTAATAACATCTTAAATCATCATCTTTTTACCTGAGAATATTAGGGTCAGATACTGTCGCTATAAAATACAGCTACACAAACAAAGTGTACCGCTATTCATGAATAAAATGGTATTTCAGCAACGAACTCATCCACAGCACTAAATACATACCATCGATGTTCCAAAATCAACTAAAATTTTATCCAATTAAGTGCTGTTGTTAACATAACGAGGATACCTAATTTGTATCGGCGTGATACCTTTATAATGACATCGACATCTGCTCCGAACAACCGAACCTTCAGGACCATCGACAACCATTCTACGGCCTAATCATGAAAACGTATTTATGACCTAATTAAACTCTTGTCGACCGCCTGTAGACCCAAGCGACAGGGACAGACATATCTATTCCAACAAGAACGAAAGAGACGCCTGTCTCCCCAGACCAGTGATTAATGATCGTTATATGGCTGGTTAAGTACCGTGTAATTTGCAAAACGACCCTTAATTACCGTAGAACACGGCTACTATCGCCGTCTTTGTCGTCCTCGAAGATTTTGCGTGCGTGCGAGTGGGACGGCGGGTAGTTCGTGATCCGACTTTAAAGGCGGTATTTAATGAGGCATTATGATGTCGACCGCGCAGATTAGGTCCACATGGAGATGAAAATTGTTTGCTGTTCTCTTTATATTTGGCTTGGCTGGCGAACAAACATGAGGATTTAGTGTGTACAGATTTAAAACAAGACCGTCTGTGTTTGACTTGCAGTCTGCTTAATAAAGGGTTTTTAAAACTGCGCTCAAAAGTTTCGCCGCTTCGAACGAAGACTTCCATTTTGCGATTGATTTTTTTCCATTTGGTCAACAATTTACTCTTCATAACAGACACTTCTCTAATCGAAGATTGAAAGTTAATTGATTTTAATTTTGGCCTATGGTATTTATAGTACCTAACACAATGGAGGGTCCATTGCAGAAGCTTATTAAGTCTAAGAAGTTTCCAAATTAAAAATCTTAAGATGTATTATTATGCGTCAAATTTCTATACTTCATTCACAAAACGTTAATGACCACTAATGTCACTCTTATACTAATTCTCAATGTTTTCCTCAGGTCTGGTTCCAAAACAGAAGAACGAAATGGCGGAAAAAGCACGCCGCTGAAATGGCGACCGCAAAACGCAAGCAAGAGGAGCTGGGCGAGGAGTGCGACGACCAGGAGACACACGACAACGAGTGCAGCGACGAGGAGGACGCCAAGAGGCCGCGGCTCGACATCCACCACATGCACCACCAGCTGCCGCATCGACAGTGATCGCTTCCCCCGGGCGAGCCACCCGCCCGACACACCAACCTCCCCAGTGCCAGCTCCTACCAGGAGTATCCTAGTTATAGAGAGGATGAGGCCCCCTGCGACCTCTCCAACTGGCAGCTCCGCAGGTTCGAGGACCGATCTGGTGACAGTGACAATTTTAACAGTGATAGTGTCAGTGTTGATGATGAGCAGCCGATTAATTTCGCGTATTATCACTTTTAAAGAAGTTTCAGAAGTGAGTGGCGTGGGCAAATGTGGACAATTGTTGTGAATGGCGATCTAGCACGCTACATGGAACTATGTCAACTTTGCTGTCAATGTATGAATGTAGCAATTGACGTCGTTCTTTTTCAAATTAAGAACTGTCATTTTATTATAAACTTTTTATAGACATTTGTTGAAACTGTCAATGAATAAGGGCTGAGTCACACAAACGCAACGCAATAAATGATCTTGGATGTCGTCGTGACCGATACTGCAACGTATGTCTCGCATCGGTCCCGCAAACTTTTCGCAAATGCATTCTGTGTGACTCAGCTGTTAATAAGCGCTATGTAAAAACAATTAAATTAAAATAATTAGCTTTATAAATCTGTAAATATTTACTGTGTAAGTAGTCATGTGATAAAGTATAAGTAATTTATTGATAACGTTAGATTTTACATGTATTTTGTGAGCATAAACTTGTAAATTGTATGACTCTTGATACCGGTGCCAATTTCCTATCTGTAGTTATATTTGATATATAAAAAGTAGATGTTACTTTCAAATGACATTTTTTATTTATTTTATCAAAGCTTAAAATGTACTGTAGTCATGATTTACCCAGTCTTTCCTGACATAAAGATTTGCTCACGTCAAGACACATTTTTAGTGTCTGGTATGCGGCGGATTAACTATCGTTAAAAAATAAAAAGTTTTTCTTTCTTTCGTTAGAGGTCGTGCCATTGGGTTATTAATACAATCCACACTACATGCAATACACGCGAAAATTTATGTCGGAAAAGCCCATGTATGCTGTTAATTTAACTAACTCTTTAATTATGGCTTGAAGAATACTATAGCATTTATTATTATAATTTACTTACAAAAAAAATACACACATTCCCAAAATTAACTTCAATACAACCACAGTACCATTTTATGCAAAATTTATGTAGAGATACCTATTTGATAAACATTATCATACTGCAAAAATAATGACCGTACTTTATTTAAATGATGGCCTAGTGTGTAAAAGTTATTATTTGTCAGTTTTTAAATATAAAACTCACACATTTTGATATAAAAATATATTGGGGACATTGCCATTTTCATAATTAAGTAGCCGTCGGAAAACTCCAAGTGAACTCAGACTATTTTTACTTATACGTAAGTCATTAGATTTTTTATTCGATACTTTTTATAGTAATTTGCAAATAACTATGTTCGTTTGTTGATATTTAGAGTAGTCACCCCATTTTTATGTCATAATTGAAGCTTGTTAGACAGAATATGATTTTTACACAAACGAATAATACGAGTAATAATCAGTTTGTATTTAATAATAAAATTTGATAGTTTAAAAACGAAATTTTGTAATAATTACGACATTTTTTTTAGAATTATACTTAATTATTATAATAACGGCTATGCCCAATTGTGTACATATTTCTTTATTAATAAATGTAAATATTAATATTTGTAACACTATTATGTCGCTAAAGGCATTGCAATATGTATATTGTACATTTTAATTATAAAAAGATGTAAATAGATATTTAAACGAATTTAATTAATGTAACTAAATTACAAGTTATGAAGACCACGCGACAGTATTACACATTAAAAGCTAAATGTGCAGTATTTGTTACAACACTTTGTAGTGACCGAAAGTTTGTGTATTCAAGTGTATTCAAGAAAAAATTTGAGATTTCATATTTATATAATGTAATTGTTACAATTCTTTCAAAGTAATTATTTTATATAAGTAAAACAATCATTAAAGTTTCTGAACTATATATAATCGCCTTATTATAACAGAGGTGGATTCATAATAATATGAGTTATTAGTATGAGATTCTGATAATCTTAACAATCTATTGGTTCTACAGTTAAGACCGAGAGCAGTAAGAGTTGTAGAGCTAAAAGCTAGAGATCGATTTAACTAACAAAATTATCGGTCAAACGCAGAATCACAGTTGTGAATTTGTTCTTTTGGCTGCCAAAGGCCTTCCCAGCACCGGAATATTTTCTAGGCTACAAAGATTATTATTATAACATAAATAGTGTTGTGACGTCAAATAGTGCACATTTGGCTCACTCTATATGTATAACAATAAAACTATGTTTAAATAGAGAATGAGCTTCATAAATAACGAGATTACTTCGCTTATAAATGCACAAACTATTGTAACTGTTAGTGTCTGTAAAAGCTTGTAACTACCCACCAGGATAAGCTGACCTGTTGAAGTAAAGAACACAGAACATTTTAACTAATCATGTTTAGAAGTTAACGAGCGTGGGAGGTCTACGTAATGTGGTTGAAATAAACAGTTAGTAAAAATATATTTAATGTTTGATTTAATTATACATCACCTTAATCGACGTCATCACTTAGGTAACTGAACTATCGGATACTATGGTGTGAACCGTCTTTCTTTGACCAAAAAACCTCAACTAAGTAAATGGTAGTTATAAGTGTTTATTTGAGAATTAAACCCAGATAGCGCAATCATAAAATACAGCTTTAAGCTATATTGTGTGAATTGAGCTGTGTCTTTGTTCTTATATGCCAGCACGCGTAGCATTTTGACCATAGACAAATATGGTAATGTAGTAGATTGTTCAAAGGCAAGAAAGTGACACATTACTAACCAGTGCGCATTTGAGGTAACAGATTACCTAAGGTATAGGTAAAAATGTATTATCATACTTAATTTAACAAAAATAATTCAATATAACTGTAACAAGCCGTAGAGTGGAAAATGCTATACATACTCGTACACTTAGTAATGGGTCACTTTCTAGGAGGAGGTGAAGTAAAAATAGCTACATTTTCTAGCCATTAAGTATCACTGAAAAGTGGACATAACCCCGTTTCCGTTGTTATTGTACGCTCCCTGAAAAGCCTTTATATGTATCTACTTCTGCTTACCTATTTTTTTAGATCTGAACCATCAACAAACTATAATACAAAAATATTCATGAAAAAAAAACAAATCTTACACGTGTTCATATCTCGGCTGAAAAGCCAAGCACATGCAATTTGAATGAACCCATTTACATGAATATAGAGTAGGCGTAATGTTGGCGAGAGGTATCCGATATTGAATAGGTTATGTTCCATGTAATAAGCACGAGATAACGGGAAATATATCTCAGTTTTATAGAGTAAATATTATCTTGTCTGTATGAGGAAACGTAATTATTTACAATAATAAACAGCTAGTCTATAAGACATAACTTTAAGAATTGCATTACCCGCAGATAAATATAAAAGATCAGTGGTTGCCAATCATCAATAGACATCCATTATTAGAATTAATAAATATTTTGAAATAAACGTTACTGCTACGAAATCAATCAGAAACAATTTCATTTACTTAAATTTTGTCATATATCATAAATAATATCGATTAAAATAGTAGAGAAATTGGAAAAATATTGCATCAAAAATTTCAAGTGTATTGAGCAATATATTTGGCCTTATTGCAGTGTATCATACAGACTACTATAATATATTTAAAAAATAAGATGTTTATTTAACAGTATGTCGTTACTTAACAAATAATAATCAGCTGTGTAACTGAAGAAACGATAATACAATCCCACCAAACAACATTTTACAAGATAACACAATTCTCTCAAGAAAATCCAAATATCAGACCAAACAAAGAGAATTCGCGCGATCCTCAATTGTGAACCGTTTCAAATCTGTCAATAAAACATTGTACGCATCCGTAGCGTCCCGTTTATCGAACCGATACCTATGTACCAGCCTCACATCGGAAAAACCTTTAGGTAATCGAATCGGTAAGGAGGCGCGAGCGGGCAAAAATCGCGACGCCGCCCGTTGCCATGACGACCGCCCAAGACGGTAAACGAGCACTTACACAAAATCAAACTTTATCAAAAGCACAATAGAGTTGTCTTTTGAGAGTTTTACTACAAGTTGTACTACTTGTACCAGCGGCTTGTAGTTATAAATGTAAAACAGCGTTTACTGGGTGCTAGAGCGAGAGATCGGAGGGTGTGTGGGGGTGCTGAGGGGGTATTCTTTCATCTGTTGTGGCCGAGCTCGCAGCGATAAGGTGCCGCGTCTACCTTTTATTTATTACTCCATTTTAAAGCAGGGGTGAGTATGTTACGCAATTCGGCGTGTGATTTGACGGCAAGCTCGTAGATAATGTTCCTACTGATTTTGGTGATAGCATTTCTTTCTGGATGGAGTGCTTGGGGGAGGGACTGTTGATGTGGTATTGTATGTACATCGCTCGTATATAACGTAATAAGTAGGTAGGTACTAGTTCTAAGATAAGCTAAGTATAATAAAATATATTGTAAACAGTCAAACAATAATATGGGCTTTCTGGTAGTAAAAGAGAAGGGAAGCAAAGATACTTAGGTTTTCACACTGTTCTGTGGTGGATTCAATGTAGAGGCTTCCAAATGAATTTGGTAATGAGCATCTTGTAGCGGCTGTTTAAAAAAAACTAGATTGATAATTTGAAAGAAGGGTAACAAGGGAGTCCTAATAACATTCTAAAACATTGACTGCCTCATTAGTCAATTGGACGCGGTACGCTACGGGTTCGAGTCCTAGGCCAAGCAAAATGATATTGGGTTTTTTTTTAAGTAGCAGTTCTCAGTAGCTTCTCGGAGTTTGGATTTGTGCCCGGTTTCTGGCAATAGGACCCTTATTAGATGAGACCTTAACATACTGAGGTGAACTGTGGGTGTAATTTGTACACCTCTGCTTAACCTTCCAGGGAGTACAGGCGTTATAGTATCGTAGGGATCCTAGCAGGGCGCCAAGTAAAATGTAAATCAAATAGGATTTAAACCGATAACGCTGCGTATATTCAAATATTATTGGGGCGAAGCCCTAAGAAAAAACATATGTCACGTTCGTTATCTGGCGGAAGTCTCGAACAGTTCTACTTTGAAATAAAATAGATGATTGTTTATTCTTAATTTAATCTTTATATTTATCGTATAAAAGGTGCGATACTCCGATCACCACAGTACCTATCTCTTCCTATCTTTCTATAATTGTTAGTCTTGATAGCAAACGAGCAGACGAACTACCTTAAGATATAGTATAAGATAGTAAGTAGTTATCGCCGCCCATGGACAACTGCAATACCAAAGGAGTTGTAGGTGCGTCGCCGAGTCTTAAGAGCCGTTACCGGCTGTGGTGTTAGAGCCGCAACAACCGGAAAATGGCTCTCATGCGCTAGAGTCGAAATGCACACCAAGGCTCTTCACCATAGGCAGTCACGTCCGACGTCAAGAGGTAAGTACCACCGAGTAAGTAGAATATTATTTCACCTGTTTGGAGCCGTGGTAGCCTAGTGGTAGCGGCCGAGATATGAGTTCAGGTCGTAGTTTTGAACTCAGACAAGAGCATTACTTTGTGTAAATTATTTCATCACCGCTGCTCCAAAAACGGTGAAGGAAATCATCATGAGGAAACCGGCATCTCCTGACCCGCACTGGGTCCGCGTGGTGGATTACGGCCCACTCCCTCTCGCCGAGAGGAGGCCTGCGCCCCAGCATGCAGCAGTGGGAACGTTATAGGCCCATTATAACATAACATAACATAACATACCATCACGCCTGTATTCCCCGAAGGGTTAGGCAGAGGTGCACTTAATCTACACCCACATTTCGCCGGTATGTTTGGGTCCCATGTAATAGGGGGCGAGCCTATTGCCATTCACCGGGCACAAATCCAGACTCCGAGCTGCTACTGAGAATTTCATAGAAAAACTCA
This sequence comes from Subacronicta megacephala, assembly GCA_958496365.1. Taxonomy (NCBI): domain Eukaryota; kingdom Metazoa; phylum Arthropoda; class Insecta; order Lepidoptera; family Noctuidae; genus Subacronicta; species Subacronicta megacephala. The sequence goes on from OY292533.1 coordinate 334,368, forward strand.
ATAACACTTTGCTCGACCTGGGGATCGAAGCCAAGACCTCTAGCGTAGCAGTTGCGATTGGGACCACTAGACCAACGAGGCAGTCCTATAGGCCAATTATGCTTATTTTATTTTTATTTATTTATTTAGCTTGCCAACAGTTGTTACAATCAAACAAACTTATAAATAATTACAGTAAACGATAACTAAATGTACAACCAATTATAGGCAAGCATGACTTGCACCATTTTACTAATTAATTACTTGTAACTTATAATTAATTAAAATTAGAAGAATGCTTATTACTACGTATCACTGGTTATGATGGAGTTCGAGTGCTTGGTTTATCTTGAGAGAATGTTTATGCGTTCCATGTCTTTGTTCTTGAGAACAGCTAATATATTTTTTTTGAATTGACTTTGCGAGTCATCGTAAATGTCTATGGACTGACAATATTCATTTAGCAGTCTACTTAGTCGCGGTATAGCCGAGTTACTTCCAAAGACGGTTCTTCGGTGATGAGGTACAAGTGGTTTAATATGAGTGCGAGGGACACGTGACGGTATGTTGAACCTAATTAAACTCAGAAGTGGAGGACAGTCTATTTTATGCCTTATAATTTTAAAGAGGAACATAAGGTCTAAGAGTTCTCTACGAGACGCAAGGGACACTATTTTGAAGTGCTTCAATCTATCTAAGTAACGAGTTTGCATTTTGCTTCGTTTGTTACCCTTGTCGAGGTGCCACAGGAATCTTTTTTGCACTCGTTCTATTCTCAATGAGTGCACAGCAAAGTGAGGCCTCCAGACCACGCTGCAGTATTCTAAAGTGCTTCTGACAAGCGCATTATACAACAGAACTTTGGTATTCGTTTTGCGGAACTCCTTCCCATTTCTAATAACAAAGCCCAGCATTTTGTATGCCTTTGCAATGGAGTGTTCAATGTGGGGTAAGAAAGTAAGCTTTGCATTCCCAGGTCTTTCATAGCATCCACTCTAAGGACTGCTACATTATTAATATTGTAGGAGGTTGGTATCTTATTTGATTTCCTAGTAAAAGTAATGCACGAGCATTTACTGGGGTTCAAACACATCCCAATAGAATTGCACCAAGATGATACAGAGTTAAGATCACTTTGAATGAGATATGCATAATTCATATGTTTCACAACTCTTAGCATCTTTAGGTCGTCTGCATAGATGAAAGGTATACAATACTAGATACCTATCTGAATAGCAGTGAGGAACTAAACTATAACCACTTCCTCCCCTCGTTAATTTCTTAACGTATCATATAGCAACACGCACGCCTGTACTCTTTGGCGAGTTAGGCAGAGGTGTACTTAATGTAAACCCACAGTTAGCCGGTATGTTTAGGTCCCATGTAAGGGGAAGTCTATTGCCATTCATTCATGCTGGGTTAATTTCTTAGTTATATTATTTTCTTATGCTAATAGTTCATGGGTGTAACATGCCTGCCTCATTAGTCTAGTGGTCAAAAACGCGACTGATACGCTAGAGGTCCTGGGTTCGATCACCAGGTCGAGCAAAGTGTTATTGGGTTTTTCTATGAAATTCCCAGTAGCAGCTCGGAGTCTGGATTTGTTCCCGGTTAGTGGCAATAGGCTCGCCCCCATTAACATACCCGCGAAATGTGGGTGTACATTAGTACACCTCTGCCTAACCTTTCGGGCCTTATTAGCCCAGTACAGGCGAGATGATATGTCATGCAACATATATTTTTTTTAATTCCATATTTGATGCCGAATCATCAATACTGATATATTGTTTTTGACATTTATATTCTTAGATTTCGTAATTAATATACATTGTAGGTGTGAAAACCAATATAAAATTCTATAAAAACTACATAAACATCTTTTATTGTTTTATATTTGACAATAAATATGTTTTCAAATATGGCACCGTCATTATGTTTGTTTTGGCTTGTCTTTATATTGATATACGATGTTGCATGTGTCATCCAAGTATATCGATTTAGTAAAATTGTGCTTTACGAGTGTCGTAATAGAATTTATTGTACACAGAACCCTGTGCAGACAACTCTTCAGTCGCCTGCTTCATCAACCTGCTAACTAAAACCTAATTTTCCAACAGCATAAACTACTAGACTCCGAATTAGAATCCAAGGCATGCACTTTAACATTTTTGGCAATAATGTGCGTTCGTATTAATAAATCTCGAACTAAGCTAAATGCTTGGATTACGAGTGGGTCCACATCGGTAGTGCAAAGGGTGAGTTTCGAACCGGCAACCACATGACCGCAAGTCCGACGTCTAAGCCATTAGGCTACCGCCGCTTCAAATTAATTACCTATCATCATGGAATAGGAGGCACCTAGGTATGTTGCCATTTACCAGGACGAAATACTAACTCGAACTGCTATTAAGAATAACAGAAAACACTGCTCGACCTCATACTCAACAGTAGTATTTGTGAACAAATACACCATTGAGATGGGAACTCATTATAAGCATCAAAATAGACTGGGAGGTCCATGTCTACCGCGTCGTTACAAAACCGCAAATAAACTCTTATTTGACGATTATTGTCGTACAATAAATCGGTCCGTATACTCCGAGCGGAGTTCCACTGTGACCAAGTAATTGGTGTGTGGGTAGACGACACGTAAATCACCGAGTGACGTGCAAGACGTGCGTGAATCACTCACCGATCTGGACGATTTGACTTATTTCACAATTGAAAAGATTATTCTGGTGATTTGTAAATAGAACATCGTTACGACAGTGCAGGAACTGATAATAATGGCACAACTCTAAATATTAACATTTTGCGTTACTGCTAATAAATTTTAGAACGAGGATCAATATAAATTTAGAAGGGCTTTAGAATCAATTTAAATAGTATTATTTTTAAGGATTCTTATTATAAATTAAAGTGATAGTATTAACTAATTCATCGTCATTATTATCAACCTCATCATCACTACTGGGCACGGGTCTCCTTTCACTACGAGAGGGATCAGGCTATAGTTCGCCACGCTAGCCTACTGCGGGTTGGTAGACTTCACATGCCGTCAAGCAAATCTCACCGGCATGCATGTTTCCTCACGATGTTTTCCTTCACCGTTTAAGCGTGGTAATTAATTATTAATACGCACATGACTTCGAAAAGTCAGAGTGAGTTCATAATGTTAGCGGTGCGTGCCTTGGATTCGAACTCAAGGCCTTTGACTTGGTAGTCCAAAGGTCATATCACTAGGCTATCACTGCACTTAACTAACTATGCTAAAATTAACATGCATTCGGCACTTACCATTATTCGCTATTGTTGTTTTGGACCCCAGTTCAATTATTTCCTTCGCTCTTCCCCCTTGTGGAAACGTACAGATCTTTTAGATAAAATTGACTGTATCATTCGTAAGACGCTCACTTCTATTTTTAATGTAGCTCTGGACGACCGGGCCTGGATACAAGCTACGCTGCCGATCCGTTATGGAGGCCTTGGCGTCCGCAAAATTTCCAGTATAAGTTTACCGGCATTCTTATCCTCGGTTCTCAGTACCGAAAAATTAACCAGGAATATCTTAGCTTCGTCTTTGGTTGACTGTGAGGTACCTTACATGACTGAGGCTAAGAATGCTTGGGTTGGCATTTGCCCGAGTACCGACCCACCCTTAAACCCTCTTTCCCAGAGACTGTGGGATGAGCCGCTTTGCAGTTTGATACGGAATGAACTTATTAATACGTCAATCAATACTGCTGAGCGAGCACGCCTACTGGCTGTGGGAAAGTGGGAGTCAGGTCTGTGGTTACAAGCGCTTCGTCTTCCAGCATAGGTACCATGTTGGATGACTCGACTTTCCGGATCGCTGTTTGCCTTCGTTTAGGGGCTCCTTGCTGTGCTCCACATCGCTGTCACTGTGGTGAAGCTGTCGGAAGTCTCGGACACCATGGCTTGTCTTGCAGCAGGAGCGCAGGGCGCATAGCACGACACGCAAGTATTAATGACATCATTCGTCGTGCTCTCGTCACCGCTGGCGTTCCAGCCATGTTAGAACCTAATGGTTTGGCACGTGACGATGGCAAGAGACCGGACGGGATGTCATTACTTCCTTGGAAGTTGGGTAGGCCCCTAGTGTGGGACGCGACTTGCGTCGATACTCTTGCGCCATCCCATCTTCCTAGTTCAGCGGGCTATGCTGGTGCTGCTGCTGCAACTGCGGAGACCAACAAGCGGCGAAAATATAACAATCTAATTAACTGTTATATTTTCGAACCGTTTGGGGTTGAAACGCTGGGGCCATGGGGTCCAAGCGCACTATCCCTTTTTAAGGGTATTGCCAAACGACTGAACGAGGCTTCACGTGACCCAAAGGCTGGCCTATACTTTGCTCAAAGAATCAGCATTGCCATACAACGTGACAATGCAGCCAGCCTTTTGGGTACCCTCCCGGCTGATAGCGATGCGGAGGAGTTCTTTGATGCCCTTTTTTAATTTTTCTTTTATTTATAAATATAGTTTAGCTATTAGTCTAGTTTAATTTATCCATCAATAAATGTATTTAATAATGAAAAAAAAAAAAAACTTGAAAATACAACTGCAAAAAAACTATGCTATTAACTAACTCAAAATAATATATTTTAAATTGTGCCATTATTGAATTCAATCAACGAAATATGACTAATATTTAAAGAATCGAACATAAATCCTGTACCTGTCACCCGTAGCGACCTTCGCCGATGAAATTGAACTTAAATTGGTGATTAGCAGAGAATTTCATAAAAAAAGCTCAATAACACTGTGCTGGATCTTAGCAGTCGCGCTTGGGACCACTAGCAAGATAAATAAGGCAGTTGTACACTAAAAAATAATAAATAATGTTTGTCCTCACACGTTATTCGCTATCGAGCTCGTTACCCAGAATAAGGCGACGGCTCTCACTGTGTGGCCAATTGGTCTACGACACTAAATACGAATTTTTATAATCACGTAGGAACGTTTATGACCTACCGTGTGTTCTATGACTGTAACTCCCTCTTTGTTTCGATATTAACCTGTATTAGTTGGTTTCATTTTAACCATGTAGGAGTCAGATACAACGGTTTTTATTTTGGCAGTTAAATCGGAGAAGATCAAACAGCACGCCATTTTAAAAGTTACGATTTCGAAAGTTTGATTTTGAAGTGTGATTCACATAGAAAATTAGGTTGCTCAACACATTGTGACTGGGCTAATAAGGCTGCAGTTTCATGAATTAATATGATTAGATAGGGCTGAGCAATAATATGATCGATAAATATAGGTCAATCATAATATGATTCACATTAAAAAAATGCTAGAGATATATAAAATCTAAATATGACATGATTCCATAGATAGGTACCTATAGCTCAAACTAGAAACTTTAGTATCCTTCCCAAAAACTAGAATAAGATTAGTATAGGTAATATAGAATTTATTAAAGAAACTTATACAACATAACGATACATCAACCATCAATCATCACGACTGTTCCCGAAGGGTTAGTCAGAGGTGTACTAATATATCGATCGTATGTTTAGCCTATTGCCATTAATCGGGCACGACTCGAAACTTTGAACTGCTAATAAGAATTTCATAGAAAAAAAACATTGCTCTACTTGGGAATCGTACTAAGGACCTCTAGAGTGACAGTTACGTTAGCTAATCCAATGGCCATATTTATAGAGGAAGAGAGTTTTTAGGTCAGTTGGAGTCAGTTATACTCTGCCGCCTCAAAAGAAAGATCTCAACATCTGTTCGAACTATGAGTATCCATCAATGCAAGTCTGTAAGACCCTCCGAGACTACAGGTATGATCGTAAGTGAGTACATACATACATACCATCACGCCTGTATTTCCCGAAGGGTTAGGCAGAGGTGTACTTATGTATACCCACACTTTGCCGGTATGTTTAGGTCCCATGTAATAGCGGGCAAGCCTATTGCCATTAACCAGGCTCCGAGCTGCTGCTGAGGATTTCATAGAAAAACCCAATAACACTTTGCTCGACCTGGGAATTGAACCTAGGACCTCTAGCGTAGCAGTCGCGCTGAAGACCACTAGACTAATGAGGTAGTCATGATAGGGTATGTTATTTTATTATAAATATAAATAACCATTAAAATTCCCATTACAAAACAAATCTTAATCTATAGTTAGAAAAAAGAGATTCGATCAAAATCGATGAATGTTAATCATGCTCCAACAGACACGCATAAAGTTTTAATAGTAAATAATAAGGTGTCCCATAAATAAGACATGGCCATATAAGAGTGAGACATCAAATAACGTCCGTTTGAGTGGCACACGTCGCCTGCGCAGTCGTAAACTCAAATCAAATGAAACAAACGGATCAAATATCTAACTTGTGTAATTGGTGTACTCCAATCAAAAGCAACAAGGCAACTTTCAAAAAAAAGTAATCGAGCAATGTAGATCACACATTACTAGTATTCTTGTTAACCCCTCGTGCTAAGCTAAATGATTGAATTACGAGTGGATTCACGTCGGTAGTGCAATGGGTTAGGTTCGAACAGGCACCCACATGATCGCAAGTCCGATGCCCTAGCCATTAGGCTACCGCCGCTTTTACTTACAAGCTAGCCGTCGAAGGGCCCAAGCCCTACTTTTCTTACTACGAGCGTATTTGCAAAGACGACAAGCTGGATTACAAAGGTGAGCTTTGAAACTTTGAGCAATTCTTCTACCATCAATTCATATATACAACGCGTAAATGATCCTTAGCATTGTTTTTTTATGTGATGATTCACATAAAATTATGTTTTTTTTTTTTTTTTATAAATGCGTAATAGCAATGTGGGTCACACATTACTAGTATTCTTGTTAACCCCTCGTGCTAAGCTAAATGCTTGTGTTACGAGTGGGTTCACGTCGGTAGTGCATGCGTGCAATTATGCCTCACTGCTTCAGAACTGCCTCATAAGTCTAGTGGTCCTAAGCGCGACTGTTACGCTAGAGGTATTGGGTTCGATCCCCAGGTCGAGCAAAGTGCTATTGGGTTTTTCTATGAAATTCTCAGTAGCAGCTTGGAGCCTGGATTTGTACCCGGTTAATGGCAATAGGCTCGCCCCCTATTATATGGGACCTAAACATACAAGCGAAGTGTGGGTGTACACCCACACCACTGCCTAACCCTTCGGGAAATACAGGCGTTATGGTACATACCATATGTATGAATTTATGATTGTTCAAAACAGCCAAATCTAAGATGCATTGTAACATGCTTCACCATCATTGCCTACGAAGGATTTTTATTGGGAGAGGAGAGATAGGTTGCCCTGTGAAATTATCAATTATGGTAGGCTCTGAGGTCCATACTAATCAAGGGACCCCAAGCTACACCAATGTAATTTATAAGTTTGATTCTATTTAATGCTAAAAAAATAAGCAAGTTTGATTCTAGTAATAAAAACCAACTAACCACTAAATAGATATAGTTTCTCGGAGCCCAATAAAAAAGCAATTGAAATAAATTAAAATATTATTCATCTTATGGCTTGAACTTGGGTTAATTAAGAGTTATCGTAGACTATGATCTGTAATTACTATTATGTCTACTGCTAAATTGCTACCTTTGATTCAACTGTACTAAAAATGATTGTCGAACCAATTGGCACATTAACATACATTAATGTGAAAATACCTGGACATTTTTTTCTAGCGAATACAGCTTTGAATACGGTCTCCGATGAAAAAAAACTGCTGTTCGTATAATTATAGCACTTGTACACACACGGCTACAGGTCAACCTATACATAACCAGTTTAAGCGGGTCTCGCGTTGTATAGACTTCCTATACAATAAGAGGCCAGCGTAAACTGGTTTCGTATAGCTTGATGTGTAGCCGTGAGTACCTCACAGCCTCGATAACTCAGCAATTCATCTTACAACTCAACTGCTGAGTGTGAGGTCCTAAGATCATTGCCCAAGTCGAGAAGATTGTTATTATTTTCCGAAGAAATCTCAAATGGCAGCTCGGAGTTTAAATTTGAGTCCAGTTAATTAGCTTGAAATTCAGACTTGACCTAAAACTCTCTGAGTGATAAATGATAACTTATATTTATTTCGGTAAATAGATTATTTAAAGGCAAATAATAAGTCGACGTTTAAAATATATTTTTTCTAAACTAGATAGATGGCTGTCTGTCATTATGACAGTTATTCAAATAACAATAGTATTACAATTGCTTGACTTAATTTATTAAATTAGTCATGGACCACACACTAATAACCGATCTTATCTTATTTTTATAGTCAAACAAACCTCAAAACAATTTCAGATATAAACGACCGAACCCTACAAATGTCACGGTTGATTAACAGTCGCAATCCCGCGGGGCCGATATGACCACTTTTATTCGCCATCAAAAACTTGCCAATTGATTTTTTTAACCCTTCAGTGTCCGATAATGTTGGGAGTGATAATTCTGGTCATCAATCGACACTAAGGTCTGTAGAGTGTTTGACACTAAACGCTTTATGGGTGCAATAAAGATGGCCGCAGTTCATTCACTCGGCAGACATTAAGGAATTTGTTTAATTAGCTCCGATCCGTGAGTCTAGTGGAAGCGCCGGGATCTGGCTGGATCTTAAGATTTATTGAAGAGGTATTAACTAGAATTTTACTATATCGAATAATAACGAATGACTCTGGGTTTAATGTTCCTGGAAAGTTAATTTGCTATTTGTCATCATAAAATGATAGATGAATTCATATGGAAGAGTAGCTACACTGGTTAAAAAACATATATAGCCAATCTATTTGAATTTTAATCCTCTTATCTAATGCTATATTTTTTTAATTAGAAACTTTGGTTACATAAGCAGAAAGACTTAATTATAATCATTTCTCAAGTCGTATAAAGACACGGACGGTATTAGACGGTAAAAGTTTATAAACAAAGTGTATTAAGTATGTTAGGTCAATGAAGGCTGCCTGAAAAAGCTAAAAACCTACATAATTTATAAATTTAATACTTACCCAGACATTACAACCTTGTCTAAATTATTAAGACTAAAAAAAAGCCTATTCTGTTTAAATAGAATCAAAACAAAATAACCGCATTGAAAATGGTTAATCTAAGTGTAACGATACCACATACAGACAAACTCCAAACGATTAACATTGTGAGTGGAGGGTTAAAAAGTCAACTTTCAACCCCACTAACACTAGCTATGGTCGTCAGCCATTAAACAGTATTTGTAACCAATTACTGGGAGATCATAATGCCGTGATGGTGATCAATCAATCATCAGGTATCACCACAATCCCCACAATCACCGCGCGTTCGCGCCATATAACCGGTGAGATTGGCGATTTTATTAATATTAATAACTTCGGGCGAACGTAATAAATGTGAATATAGAATTCTCTGAAATCATATAAAGGAGTCTGTTTGTATGAATCAATATTTATGTTTAGTATTTTTTTTAAATATATATTTTAATTAAACTTGCTAAGATCAGTTGATGTACTAGCCTATAATTAAAATCTTCTGATAGTACCATCACGCATGTATTCCCCGAAGGGTTAGTCAGAGGTGTACTAATGTACACCCACCTTTCAATATGTTTAGGTGCCATGAAACGGGGGCGAGCCTATTGCCACTTTTATCACTGCTTTTTCAAGGACACATCACTTAGTTGATTTTCTACAATTTGCACGACACACATGTAGCTCAACCAGTAGTTAGCTCCTGGATAAAAATTTTAAAATCATACTTAGACATCTTTGTGATATAACTTTAGAAATTGATGCGCATTTATTTTAAACTTAGTCTGCTACCATATTATGGTAAAATTAAAAATATAACAGGCAGTGACTGTATTCTTAACTAGTTAAAATTATACAGCCCCTGAATAATCCTGAGGCGTTGGGATTTAACAGCGGCAATACGTTCGCATATTGTAATTAACAATTTGCAGGCACTCGCCGCTCTTATAGAGACCTAACAAGCGCTTATATGATCATTTTACTGCTGAATAACGCCATTATTTTCATTAAAATAATTTCACATAATATGGCTTTTTATTGGTGGCGAATGTTTTGATTAAGTCAGTAAGCTGGACTGAAGGACCAATGACCCGAAGACAGTTGGTATGACTATGTGCCCAAGTATTTCAACTATGCCTGTTCTACTAGTCAATTGAAGTCTGAGTAAAGCTGTGCCTAGCGCTTTGGTCATCCACGCTAATATATGCAAGTAACTTTGTCTGTCTGTTTGTATAAATTTATTACGTTTTCGTTTATATAAATGTTGGTATAATGTACTTGGACATAAATTGGTCCTTGGAGTCCAAAAGTCCTTTGGGATGCAAGTGAAACAGCCAGTGTTTAATATGAGGAAAAGTCTAAGTAGGTACTTTTAGCGGCTAAATCAAGTCCTTGAGTCCTCCTTCAGTCCCCTTTCTTCCCCATTTCTCCTTTTCTCCCTTTTTTGTAAAGAGCTAGGTTACGTTTTCTTCGCATTGCACAGTCAGAATACGCGGCAGTCTTCACTTACCATCAGGTACGCCACTTGCTCGTCTGTCGTATACAGAGGTAGTCTTGATTGCAGATTTTGCAGCACAAAGCTTAGAATAGGAGAAGGTGAGACATGGTTTGCGACACAGTTTTATATCCACCATTTAGCCATTTTGATGCCATTTTATCATGAACAATGGACAGTATTGTTCTTTGGTTTGCAATCAATTACTTCTACATACGAAGACGTCATTTAGAAGTCTCAATATGATCCGTGAACATCAGATACAGAAAGTCAATGGCCGTTAGTACTGGATCTTCCTTGTGTAGGAGTCAGTCCAAACATTCAATACATCAGTGCGGGCCAGTTATTGTCGTCAGTGTATCGACACCTAGGATGTTGTACACTGCGGTGCAGAATAAGGTGTCCCTATATAAGGTTAATTAAATTTACGACGGATACTACAAAACAGATATTCTATCGTCGGTCATAACGAATCCATGAACGTTGATGGGTAAGGTAGATAGACCTTAACAGATTATAAGTCTGAATATATACTAATATAATAATGCTGAAGAGTTTGTTTGTTTGAACGCGCTTATCTCAGGAACTACTACTACTATATTTTTGTTTGCATAATGAGATAGATAATAATTCTTGAGGAAGGTTATAGGCTATTTAACATCATGCTACGACCGCGAGCCATAGCTTTAACTATTCGCGTCTATTATTTAACGTCACTTTAATTATTTTATCAAGGGATACCCATAGGTTTCGGTATACCTACTGAGCACTGATTTTTAAGCCAGATTCAAGAAAGTTGGGGCTGCACCAAATCGTATCCTGTTTGACAAAAGACTCGTGCCCAGCAGTGGTAGAAACCAATGTCAGTAATGGTGGTATGCTGTCGCTATACCCTGTCCCGAGAAAAGATGGTTAATTTGCAAATCATCTGAAATCTGGTTAAAGAAATTATAGCACACGTAGAAAAGATACAATTCTGTAGCATAGTTTTTTGTCCTGCAATGTACCACGTCGATCAAAAGCCGAGATGTGGTACCTCCGATAAAGGCTGACGGGACATTAAAACATTTTAAAATGCAATAAATTAATCCCTTAACGACGCTCGCGCAGGGCGCTATTAATCAAGTGCTCACTTCAAGCTACTTTTTATTACATGTAAATGAGTGCCTCGTAATATTGAGGTTTATACTTACGATTGGGTTTGTGGATGTGTGTGTGTGTGTATGTTGTCAGTGTTATGGGGTCAGCAGGATTTATCGCTGAAGACAAAGAACCATGTTCAAAAAATCAAATGTGGTTTTGTTCTAGTAGAGACGTCACCTTAAGACGTAGAATGTGGAAGAGTAATTTGATGTTACAGGCAATGGTGTCGCTAGCTTAGTGGCTAAAACGTCCAGTGTACTCAACCGGAGCGAGACAAGTTCGACTGCTGCTTGATCATACTTTTCTTTCATAAGAAAATTCATATCTTTATGGTGCATTTACTTAAATTATGTGATGTATCGATATAACTGAAAGCAATTACTTCTTAAATTCGTTTATTATAACAACGTAGGAATACATAAGTAACTTATATTACTTGGGCTCTGTGATTTAAGCACATAGCAGTTTCATTTCGGTTGCAAACTACTGATCTATAATTATAGAGTTGCTTCGTAATACAATTTATATTTTATTCTAGTCCAAATCTTAGGACCACCATTTTTATGCAAATACATCTAATCCTAAATTGAATATAAATAAAATCTCTTTACTAGGACACACACATGTCCATCACATGTGTAAATGGCTTTACGTCTCAACATCTAAAGCTCGGTGCACACGAGCTCAAGTTTATTACAAATATCACTAACAATTCGTCGGCCGCCGTCATTAAGCCCCCATCGGCTCACAATGGCATAAATAACGACGGATTTATTCCGATATTTATTTATTTATATGTGTTATTTATTTATTACCGTCCGGTCTGCACTCGGCTTTATAGATTTTTTTATACTTGTCCCGTGATCGAGTTGTATAAAAATGTTTATTATCTAATCTATTTGGTGGTATTAAACAAAGTTTTAATTCGAGTAAACAATCTTATTTGATTTCAATAAAGATTGGAAGAAGATTTTAGTTTGTGAATCCTTTATTTTTAGAAAGAAAACTGTAAACACTAAATTTATGGGTAATCTTAGCTATTATAACAAGGATGAAGTGTTATCTAAATTTTCGAAAATCTAAAATAAGAAGGCTTTATTTAGATTCCTATTCCAGACAAGGATTTTTCTCAAATTAGGTAAAGAAGTATATAAGGTCAACCTTCTTGGGCGTTCCCTAGTTTCTGCCGATCCCTATTGGAAAAAGGCGTGAGGGCATGTATAGTCTGCGATTTGTACACACAAATTAAGATATTGTACTTTAATGGATTTGGATATATCTTTTTGCTTTACCACGATTCCTAAAAGAATGTTTACTTAATAAACATCGTCTGTCACTTAGTAAAGGAAGTGAAACCGTAGAACTGTGCTAGTGTTATTGTTTACACTGTCCTTTACACCTTACACAACTATCAAGTTTTCGTCGATACTATAAAAATATTGAGATGCAATTTCCTATTGAAAACATTGTTTTTTGTCATATCCTTATATTGATAGGTTGGCATTTACGTTTTTTAACCCTGATCATTAATTCAAGGTACATCACTAGTTTTTTTTAATAAAAGTAGAGACGTTCCGTGAACTCATTTCCGTTGATATTATATTGTTGGCACGAGTGACACGGTGGCTGAGTCGATCAGTTTCTCTGTCAAGGAACACAGGCTCGCTTCTTGCACAAACTAACATATTTGTATTAAATTTTGTGGCACACGTAGGTACATAGTTATTCTGAGTCTGAGTTTAAGGATTTGATCGTAATATGACAAAAGAGTACTCAATAAATAATCTAAGGAGGTTCATTTATAGAGTTTATTTCTGTGATAGTTATAAACGTTGTTTTTTTGTGACAAACAAACATTTTATCTTTTCATTTACAATGCAGTGGAATAAACTTGATTAATTTCAAATGTACGCGTGTTATTTAAACGGGGATTTTATAAAATGCAGTAAAAAATATTATTACGGTTAATTGAGTGGAACCAAATACTGTTAACTTGTCAATGACGACGTCACTGCAATACTTACGGACGATTGTGATATGATGAAATATTTATTAAAAATTAAATGATCATTGCATGGTCTTATAAGTTTTAGAAATTAAATGTAAAATATTTTTAATTGCTGTGGAAAACACAACTCAACTATCGACAACTAGATATAAAGTTTTTGGTATTAGACTAAAAATAGTGTAGGTGACATTTAAGGTGGAATATGTATGGGTACCTGTGAAATTAAGAGAAGAAGGGACCTTCTGATTCAGACTGTGAGGGAGAGTGAGCCTGCTGTAGGTTTACCACAACTGCGAAGGTTTTTGACGTAACCATCGACACAAATGTAATTTTCTATCGTAAAAAAAGGTATTTTTGCCACATAATATTTATGTGGATTAGAATTATGTTATATCAGCTGTAGCTTATAAATTGAAAAGCAAGGCAAAGAGCCATAAAAAGACACCAGGAGTATACTGATCACCTCGATCTACATCGTACTAGACGTTTTAATCCAGGTTTCTTCAACAATAAAAAAAATACCCAACATGGCTACTCGTCCACCAATAATCTATTAAATCAGTTTATTTCAACCATATCTGCTCATTAAGTCCACCGGCCAACATCCGGTCGCACAATACCCAAACTCATAATAATTTAACCGACATCAAAGAACCAATAAATCTAACATTAATAACTCTATTCGTTTGTTGTGCCAGTTCAGATGTTTGTCACAATATATCTTATTTTGTTCATGATAAGGTCGGTTTTGTGTTATGGATTGGTGGGTATTTTAATCCCTACCAATAAAAAAGTGTGGTATAAAACGGTAGCCAACAGGATTACCTATAGGTTTTGTATCAAAGTAGCGCTGACGGGTTGATTTTAGGGATGTGACTGAGATTTTGTCGATAATTAAGCTTTGTTTCACCGTAAAAATAAAAGGTATCAGTTTAATAATTTCTTAACATACCATCACGCCTGTATTCCCCGAAGGGTTAGGCAGAGGTGTACTTAAAGTACACCCACAGTTCGCCGGTATGTTTAGGTCCCATGTAATAGGGGGCGAGCCTATTGCCATTCACCGGGCACAAATCCAGACTCCGAGCTGCTACTGAGAATTTCATAACCTGGGGATCGAACCCAAGAGCTCTAGCGTAGCAGTCGCGATTGGGAACACTAGACTAACGAGGCAGTCTAAAGTATTTTAAATCCATTTGAAAAAAAAGTTTAGAAAATCTCTGTTTAGCATGGATCTAATTTCTGTCAAAAATATTAAAGAAAGTCTTAACCAGCAGTAGGCTATCGTAGTGAAATCGGGGACTATACAGGTTTATAGGCCTATACAGGCCAAACGGGTTTACCTTGACATATTAAAAAATTGTTGACAGATTAATTTTAGACATTTCACTAAGTTTTTCGACTCAGCTATAGGTAATCCCTATCCATAAATTTAAAATATTAAAATAATTTTGGTAGTAGGGACTAATTTTTGAGCGTGATTATCAGTTTGATATTTTAGACAAAACCCTTTTTGCTTTTTTATATAGAATCGGAGACTTTAATTGATCTCCCTACTTTGATAGCAAGCAATTCTACTGAGCAAAGTCAGTAGAAAATAAGCGGCGTTAGCCTAATGGCTAGGGCGTCGGACTTGCGATCATGTGGTTGCCGGTTCGAAACTCACCCATTGCACTACCGACGTGAACCCACTTGTAATACAAGCATTTAGCTTAGTACGAGGGGCTAACAAGATTACTAGTAATGTGCGAACCACATTGCTCTTTTAAAGAAAAAAAAAAGTAAACATCGATACGACCCCATCACTAGTCAGTAATATTAATTATAAATGATTCAGGCGTCATTAGCGGTGGCAAAGATCTTGGACGATACAAAGGCTATCGCCGTCTCACTCGCACCCGACGTAATCTGACACCCTGTTTATTGTAACGTGAGAACAGACTCCGACCAAAGTGATTTTGGACTCGTTGATACAGGCTGAATGAAAGTGGCAGAAAGAAAGTACAGATTGAGATTTTCGCAATGATATTTTAAAGATAATTTAATTAGCTTAATGCCCACTTTAAAAGGTACTGTTATTATTTGGTTGCAATTATGTACAATGTGCAAGATCGACTGCCTCATTAGTTTAGTTGTCCTGGGTTAGATTCCCAGGCCGAGCAGTGTTATTGATTGGATTTGTGTCCGGTTAATGGCAATAGGCTCGCACTCTAATACGTGAGACCATTATATATCCAGTGAAAGTACCGGGCATAATGAGACATTACTTAAAAATCGGTTGATTTTTCAGATTTACGATGGCAGCGATATTGTACAGGCAGAAAAATCACTGAATTTAGTAAGTTTAGCACTTACGACGTGAACGAACGAATCGACGCGTCATTCTGTAAAGACACAAAAAAAATATTTGCTGTATTGGCGGCTGAGGGTGCACAGTTTTATACAACGCAGTAGATATTACAAAACATCATTGTAGATCACAATGTAGGTAAACAATGTTGTGAGTCTAACGAAATTGGGAAGATTAAGAATTGCGGAAAAATCACAATATTAAATATATTTTTAGGGCGAATTCGCACTGGTCTGTTTTGTAATTTGCACTATCCCACTCTGCCTCTTTTTAATAAGACACCTGCGTCTGCGCCAATCTAAAGGGGCCTTTAAATACTTGACTTCAATACCTGGTCCGTTGATTTATTGAACCACTAACATAAGACACGGCAATATATTAAACTCATGTCCTAAAACCGTAAACGAATCTAAACAGCGCTTCACACTATTCGGTAAACGCTTAAAGCAATTTATTTTTTCCCCATCCTAATAACATAAACTTATTAACTGCAATAGCAATAAAAACTATCAATGGGTCCATAGAAACGGCTGGATCCCACAAAATCCACCCCCTATACACCGATGCGCGCGCGCACCATTCACGTTGTTTTTTCTGCGCGTTTACCTGCAACTTCCTTCCTACAACGATCCATTACCATGAATGACATTCCTCCGGTCTGACATTTAAATGGATACCATGATACTTATGTGGTGATACATTAAAAATACTAAATCTAAATTCAACCTAATCTCATGTCAAACAAAGTTGAAATTCATTCGTAGTCATATTTTCAATTGGTGACGTAACAATTTTATATTTTCACATAACAAAATTACTTCTACCTCTTATGATATTCCATATAAGGCTGTGTTTTGCTTGAAATTTTATCAACAGCGGCAAGACATTGTTATTATTTTTCCTAGCGCGCGTAAACGATACGTACGCTCGGCGTAAACTCCTGCGCATTGTTGATCGGTGCCACACTGTCTGCCGAAACGAGTTTTTGTTCAAATTTAGAACGTCGTGTTTTTTTTGACGGTTACGTTGACGCTAATGACAGTTGACATTGACGATCAAGTAATTATGACGGAAATAAATGGTTACGACAAATATTAATGACGATAGATGATGCTGATGAGTGAGAGGGACACGTGAGCCCTTGCTTTTCTTTATTTTAAATTTTAAAAGTAGCAATGTCAACATTTCATGTAGGTACTGAGTCCTGCCGTTAAGTAGCAACCCTGGTTTTATTGAAAGAAACGCTTAAAAATATCATAATAGGAATATTTACATATTATGAGGTCTGTCAGGCATTTTATATTTTTTTTATATTTATTAGATACTTATAGATTATTTATCCCCTTCCTTCCATATGATTAAAACATGGAATCTAAAGTAACAAATAATTTCGATTAGGTACCGGTTAATATCATGAATATAGCAGTCAAAAATACGTTGAAAACATATTTCCAATATGACTTACATTGAATTTAGTTTCTTAATCTGACGAGATAATGTTAATATTATTCCCCAATTCTATTAATACACAATAGATTTAGTTTATATCTATTCAGCCCCAACAATTAGCTGTCACGTTACGTGTGACATCAAATAAATTAATCCGGTAAAATCCAATAACTCCTAAGACGTATCATACAAGTAACTGTCGAAGTGTAGAGTAAAATCACACAATAGAAATTTGTAATTGTTTGCAGAAATACGCTAGTTCCTATGCATGTTGTAGTTAGTTAAGAAATCTCAGACTTATCATAGAAAAGCCGGTTAGCTAATAACAACAGGTATTTTTGCTAAATTACACAGGATATTAATTTCAAATAAAATAAAATTGTAGACGTATCATCAAATAAGGTTTACAGTTTTTGTCATTTTGATGTCAATAATGTGAAAGGGCACTAGAATAATGCCCAATTATCTAGCGCACTTACTGCGTCTAATAACGCACATAATTCAATTAGCCAATGACTTACAATTTGTAGTTATCCTCTTAAACATCTAATATCTCATTTTATTTAGACAGTTTATAAAAAGTCTGGGTTCACAATAACTCTGTCGCAAGTATCGGTAACAACAACGACACTTCCACACAAAGCAACCGGAGCGGAAATACGTCACATAAAGGTGAGCTATCAAAGAGTCAATTTTTTCACCCCTGCCCACCCCCTGTTATAATAGTCAATAGATTTTAAGAGTCCATTCTTACTACTTAAATGTCGCGTAAAATTATTGTTCCGATTTTTTGTCAAAACTGGGATTTTAGAAGATTTTGTGAAAGTGCGTTATGATCGCAACTTATGAGTTTTGGATGAAAAAAATATTTGTAGAGATGACATTAATTTGGGCAATCATGCACCCTATTAACTTTTGTATAATAAATATTAGCTAAACAACCGTTCGATGTGACCGAAGGACCTAATATTCGTGTCTTGTCTGGGGAAATATATTGTTAACTTTAGTGTTAAATAAGATTTATTTATTGGATAAATGATAGTTTAACGGTTGAACCATACACAGCAGACTTTAAGTTAACCCCTCAATACTTATTAATGTTTGGGTAATTGCTTGTAATTCTTACCAAGAATTTGTTCTATATTGTATGTGTGTTTTTGTTGCTAAGAATTAATTTGGCAAGAAAGTGATGGGATTTACATTCGTTTTATATTTTACAAAAGAAAAAAAGGACCGACACAGGGAGATGAAAATGTAAAAAATCGACTATTGAAATTACACTACTTTTTAGGGATTTTATCGCGGTATCTTAATATTTATTTAATCAATTTTTCAATATAGTTAACGCGATAAAATCCATAAAAAGTAATTTCTTTACAGTATCTACGAGTGATATTCGTGAGTGTCAAACATTGGTAAATCAACAATAAAATAACAGATTGAAGACCATTAGCGGATGTTAAGTTCTATCACACTATTCCATATTATGTCATTGTCGACAGCGTGTCTTAGTGTCACAATGTGACTTGTGACATTACGTCGACACCAAGAATCCTAACACAACACGGATATAGCAACAGCACCCTTGCTAATGTTGCTGTAGTTGTTTTTTGTTGATTAGACGAGCTAATGTTTATCTTAGAAATGGCTATGGTTATATTATTTTCAGTTAAAAAAATTGCCTAAAACTTAGCTTTTCTTCCGTATCGTAGCTGCGTTTAACTTGTTTGTCCGTATTCAAAGACATTTCATACATTACTACTACTATTAAATTTCTTTGTCCGTACTCATAGCAATATAGTATTTACAAATAATAACTACCTTATTATTCTAGTGGTCCTTAGCGCTACGCTAGAGGTGCTGGGTTCGATTGAGATCGAGCAAAGTGTTATTGAGTTTTCGTTTTCCTATTCTGGATTTGTGCCCGGTTAATGGTGTTAGGCTCGCCCGCTATACTACATGGGACCTAAACATACCGGCGAAGTGTGGGTGTGAATTAGTACCTATGCCTCTGTTTAAATAATGAGCTAGTAATCGCCTCGCTTGAGAAGCCTGGACAGATCTTTTCCATGGTAGGACCTGAACCCTTGCAACTATTATTAACATATTATGTCACATTCTCATTGTCTTATATTATGAGTTTGTTATGTATATTGTGGGTGCATTTATCAACACGTATGTCATACACAACACTCATCCGGAACAATTGCATTCAAGTCATACCAATATTTGCCAAACGCGTCGTCTAAATATTCATCATAATCTCCTCTATCCAAAACTTAAAAATATTTCGAAACTTCGTTAGTTAATTGTCCATGATATAATAATATTAAAATCACATCGTCAACACATAAGTCCCTGGGGCAGGGCTGGGCACTGTGCTAGGAGGCTTTATACCGGCGTGGCAATAAACTCGACCCGACGTTTAATACACCGCCGGACAAAAGATTGGGAACTCTTTTATTTTTCATAAGTTTAGGGGCCCGTGAGTGATTTTACGGACAATTGGTTATCCTTGCACATAATATAACGAGGATTTTTTTGTTGGATTGATACTTATTACATAAAGTCTGAAACTTAGCCCAATTCCTCCCTCAGTCCCCTTCCTTCTCCTTTTCTCCTTCCCCTCCTTTTTCCTTAAATAGGCTAGGCAAGGCTAGGCTAGGCTCCTTTGGTTTTGTAGATGTCCATGGGCGGCGGTGACTATTTACCATCAGATAGCTCGCCTGTTCGTTTGCCGAGTTGCCAATAAAAACGGCGATTTCTAATATTCTACGCTGCCTAAATTATTACTAGGACATTGTATCGAAGGACCAAAGTTATTTTCTTAACTAAATTCCAATAAATTATTTCCCTACGGAACCACGTTCTTAAGCAGCCTACTGGAGTCGCCGTCAATACCAGTAGCCGACAATAGCCCGTCATTTATCAGACTCAACTTAGCCCTTTTTCTTTTTACTCTGAACAGCGTCGAATGCGCTACCTGATCGCCGCCGACCGCTACTTATGCTCCGAATTAATGACCACAATATACCTTTTCAGGGTTAAGTTGTGTATGATAAGGTCGAGAAAATGATGGGTGGCAGTTATTATCTTTAATTAATGAGAGATTTTAGTTTATGTGAAATTCATTGTAATGTTTGGAGGGGATTGACTCTAATCACTATTCTTTGTTAACGGTTTATGTTTCGGTCATTGCGTACCATTACTTATAATAACAATAACACTAAATAATAGTCCTAGAAACCTTTATGTTACTTGTTTAATATCTATAGCCAATAATAAATGTTTAGGTTTAAATATTATTGGCAAACCTTCGTATTTAATTTTGTTAATTAATAAATAAACTTCTTGTTATTATATTTTTTAATTTGGTATTATTACAAAACTTAAGTTACAATTATAGGTACATATTTCTCCATTTTCAATTAAGAAATTTCCCTTAACTCATAGCCATACCATACAAACCATAGTATCGCCTCAATGCTCAGCAAGCCACAGGAATCCTAGAGGGATTAGGCTATAGTCTAGCATTACCTTATATAACATAACATACCATCACGCCTGTATTCCCCGAAGGGTTAGGCAGAGGTGCACTTAATGTACACCCACAGTTCGCCGGTATGTTTGGGTCCCATGTAATAGGGGGCGAGCCTATTGCCATTCACCGGGCACAAATCCAGACTCCGAGTTGCTACTGAGAATTTCATAGGAAAACTCAATAACACTTTGCTCGACCTGGGGATCGAACCCAAGACCTCTAGCGTAGCAGTCGCGATTGGGACCACTAGACCAACGAGGCAGTCCTTATAGTAGGTACCTTATATTTATCCTTAAATATTATTCTTATATACAAATAATACCTGCGTGTTAGCCACGGTAGATTCCGGAGTTATTTTAAGAAGAATCTTGCAGATATCCTATAAAACTCTACAATTCTAGTATGCTTTCCTCGAGATCAAGGAATTGTAAAAGAAATATAAATATGTTTGATTGAATATAAAGTTGTTAGTTATTGATAGAAACTATGTTCTAGATATATGTAATTCCTCAATCAAACACCCGTTTATTATACAGAGTAATATATCCACACAAACCATATGATAGTATACTATATAGTTATTACGGAAACATAATAGTATCGTTATACGTTTTAACCCAAGTGCTTCGCGTAGTTGTCGTCAGAGGGCTATAGGCACGCCGCCTTAAATCTAGAGCACTATAATTATTATTTCGAGATTTGACTCTTAAGTTAGGTCTTCTATCAAGTGGGAAGGTTTTGGAATTGTTTTGGATTTGTAAGCTTCTTAGTTTTGGTTTTACTCTTGATCCTGTATTGTCCAGATCTCGTCTGACAATTGATAGTACACGAAGGCTTTGTTCTATCAAACTTTCATCAGATTGTCTTAAATAAGATGTGTCCCTTTGGCTATCTTTAAGACTTTTGTTTTTATAAATATTGTTATTTGATCGCCTATTTGATTTATTATTTATATTATGTTGCGCTGGTCTGAGTAAGACGAGTCAAGACGTGTTCTACGATTAACTGCTTTCACTCTTAAAGTATCTTCATTTGGACTCGGCTGGTCGTTCCAAGGAAATTCCAGTTCTAATTCGTAATTTTTTGGATCTAGACTTTGTCTAGCTGTTTGCCCACTTTTATTACCTTCATTATATGGACTCAGTTGGTAATTCCAAGGAAACTCCACTTCTAGTTCGTAATCTTTTGGATCTGTACTTTGCCTAACTGTTTCCTCACGGTTTCTTAATCCACGATTACTTGAATCTTTACTACCTGGACTCGGCTGACCGTTCCAAGGAAATTCCAGATTTAGTTCGTAATCTTTTGGATCTATATTTTGCCTATCTGTCTTCTCACGATTTCTTAATCCACGCTTAGTTGAATCTTTGTTTTTTTCATTATTTGGACTTGGCTGGCCGTTCCAAGGTAACTCCAGTTTTAGTTCGTAATCTTTTGGATCTATACTTTGCCTGTCTATTTGCCCGCGGTTTCTTAATCCACGATTCTTTGAATCTTTATTACCTTTATTACCTGGACTCGGCTGGCCGTTCCAAGGAAATTCCAGGTCTAGTTCGTAATCTTTTGGATCTTTACTTTGCCTATCTATTTGCCCACGGTTTCTTAATCCACGATTCGCTGAATCTTTATTACCCTTATAACCTGGACTCGGCTGGCCGTTCCAAGGAAATTCCAGGTCTAGTTCGTAATCTTTTGGATCTATAATTTGCCTATTTGTTTTCTCACGGTTTCTTAATCCAAGATTAGTTGAATCTTTATTACCTGTACTCGGCTGGCCATTCCAAGGAAATTCCAGCTCTAGTTCGTAATCTTTCGGATCTATACTTTTCCTATCTGTTTTCTCACGGTTTCTTAATCCACGATTATTTGAATCTTTATTTTTTCCATTATTTGGACTCTGCTGGCCATTCCAAGGAAATTCCAGTTTAAGTTCGTAATCTTTTGGATCTATACTTTGCCTATCTGTTTCCTCACGGCCTCGTAATTTTTTGATTTCGCTATCTGGGCTCAGGCGGTTGTTCCAAGGAAATTCAAGTTTTAATTCATAATCTTTTGGATCATTACTTTGTCGTAATTTAGGAATATTAGAAGGTGTAAGTTTATTACTTTGACTGTCGTTTGGACCGAGTTGACCATTCCACGGAAATTCAAGATCTAAGCTTGCTAAACCTAGAACTGTCGAAACTTTTTCTAAATCATCGTCAAGTTCCAATCTGTCAATTAAAGGTAGTACATTATTCGAATTATTATTATCCTCTCTCACATTCAATAATGATACATTGAATTCATTATCGTTTCCTATCCTAATAGTATTTGCTTTATCATTTAGAGTATTATTTAAAGTATCGTTATTACTTTTAGATGTGAATTCATGATAAGGTACTAAATTTTGAACAGGATTATCCTTAGTATGGAGCGCATCGTTCAGTAACAAATTAAGATCCGTGTTATCGTCATCTTTTATAAACTTTATATTTTTATAAGGACTAAAGTTTCTCATAACTGGTGATTCCATACTCAAGTCATCCCAACTTTCTAAACTCAAATTACTGAGTACATCGTCTTCAGAACTAATCTTATCATCTAATGATAAGTCAAACTTCGTATCATCATCATAAGTTCTTCTGTTCTTATTTTTATTTTGTTTACTACTTCTAAGGCTTACAGGCACTAGTTTTAAGTCATCTAAATTTTCTGAAAGTAATTCTGACAAACTCAATGCCATATCTTCATCAAGACTTAATTTTTCATTCGGAGATAATGCAAGTCTCAAAAAGCTCCTACCCATGGACTGCTTATTTTTTTGTGGTTTTTGATCGCGACTCCGTAGTTGTGGTACTTTCAAGTTCAGATCGTCCAAACTTGCTAAACTTAATACTGTTATTTTATCATAATCATCGTCATCGGGGCTCAATCTGTCATTAGAATCGAATCCTACGTTTTTTTCATTACTTCTTACTTTTGGACCATTTGATAGTTTACGATTTCTTAAATTCGTTTTAAATCCACGAAAAGCTGGTAGATGACTTAAAACATCATCATCAGCACTCAGTCTATCATCAGATGATAACTCGAAGGTGTCATCGTATCTTCTATTATTTTTTTTATTTTGAATAAGATTTGTGCCTTCAGAATTTCTCAACTGTGGTCTGGCAATGGCTATATCATCTGGTTTTCCTTCGCCAGAGACGAGAAGAACTGCATCGATGTAGGCATCAGGATTATCTGTTGCAGTAGGTATTTGAAAACGTTTCTCATAATCGGAATATCTGTTATTTTGCCGGTTATTTCGTAATCTGAGACTTGTTTGATGTGATCTTCGGAAATGCGTGTTGCCATTATCATTGTTAAGCATCAATTTGTTAGTCCGCTTGTCAAAGTTTTTACCTATTCGTCTGTAATAAGGGAACTCACAACTTGGTAAAAGTGAATCTAAATATTGTGTATCAGATGCTGGCAGACTGCTAGAAGCACCCTCATCTGATTCCAAGCTGTCAGGTGATAGGTTTAGATCGGTCCCTTTCCTATAATATTTTCTACTTTTATTACGTCTAAGATTGGGCTGTTCGATAAGTGATAATAAAGATCGTAGGTAGTTAGCATCCTCTTCTGCAGTAGCTGCGACTAAACCTTTTACAGGACTGCCGTCACTGTCTTCTTTCCTACGATATTCGCGATTCTGCGTCCTACTAAGATTTAATGGCCTGTGACTTAAATAAGGCCTTCTGAAGTCTGTTTCTGCATGGTTTGTTGAAACATCTGGTCGATAATTGAGACCAAGTCTTCCAATGGGGGGAGTTTCGAGGCTTACATCGTCAATTGTTCTAGTGTTGTACCTTAGATTATTATTTTGTTGAGATGGGTTTTTTTGTGAATGCTGTGATTGAGAGCTAGTTTCTTCATATTCTGATTCAGCACTTTCGCTGAACGGAACTCTTTGAGAAATGTGTGGTTGATAGCGGTTTGAGTTCCAACTTCTTCGAGATTGTCCATAATGCATTGATCGTGATTGAGGTATCAGTGGGCTTGAATTGTAACCACCGTTATTCAGAGCAGCATTAAATCCAATTTGTAAAACCTGAAAACGTAATGCAAAATAAATTAAAAAATGTACGCAATAACATGAACATAAAACGTTGTGTTACAATCAAATGAGACGCTTTAATAGTAACATATTGTATGTAATTTCGAATTAAATTTATTATTCAAACCACATAATTAATTAAATAAGATAAATTAATAATGTTGTACCTGTTCTAAGTTCTATGTCGTTCATTTTAACTTTTAACAAAAAAACGTATTTTGGTACGTCATTTCATGGTTACGTACTTATTATGAGTATAAATAACGGATAAAGGATTCTAAAGATTCGTTATTCACTCTATCTCTATTCTATCCATTCTAAGATAACTTATATGTATATACATGTCCTATGTTTTATAAGAACTAATATTTACAAATAAAAGTCACTCAACGCTTTGATAGGATTAGAAAACGAAAGACCAAAGAATTATACCAGAAGTAGTATCACCAGAAGGATGACATTTAATCAGAAGTTTGTATTTGAAAATGACGCCACAACATTATATAACTAATATTTTAATAGGAACTAATAATGTTGGAATTTTTCAAGTTTAAACTTGTTGTAACTTCAGATAATTATATCTATATTAGCTTTTCGATTCCACAGACAAACTGTTTGTTCAGGTTTGTGGGACACTTTGGTTGTTTTTATGAAATACTTGTACCAAATAAAAAATAAGTAGTTCTTAAGATAATTACTGTTTTTGTCCTTATAAAATGATAAGGTAACCTTTCAAACAATAAGTGATCAACTCAGATTGTCCAAGATAAATTGGAAATTAATTAAACATAGCTTAGAATACGCTGATTATATTGTACTATCAGAGTATGTTGGTATTTTAGGTCTGGCTACAAAAATAGACAAAATACTTACCAAAACCATCATAGATATTTTCAGCATCTTGGTCAAATACTTTAAACAGATTCTGCATTCAATTCACATATGTGTTTTCTCTCTGTGGCACCTCGCAAATGTAATGTGGAACAAATACCTGCTTCTCACTAACACCGAATCAAATATGAATTGGTACTATATAATAAGGAATGTTCTGTGTATGTTGTGTCGTGTTTAGAAAATTAATACATGCATTACCGAACTGATTGTTGGTATTTTAATAAGTTTTTGTGACGAAATTATTCTGATTTTGTACGCTTAATTATATTACGAGTTTCACAGCAACGTCACTTTGAAGGTTGAAAAGTGTAATAGTGAGTGTTACACAAAATCCATTTGCGACTGATCGTTGTGCGATTAATTTTTACTGCGATTATTTGAATACGGGTTTTAAACACACCCTGAAAATGGAATTGGCTGGAGAAACAACAAAGAAAGAGAAACACTTCTCTTGCTGTTTTTTATATCAGTAAGTATTGTGATGTCTATATTGCTCGTTGTTGCTCAATACATTACATTATGTTAAAATGACGACTTTATGTAATAGCACAATCGTACATTTGACCTACACTAAGGCCGCATTACCCCAAATCTGAATAAGTGGGATCCCGTTAAAGGGTAAGTAGTTGGTGTTTTGAATTTATTGAAAATAACAAGCCTGTTGCGAAACCTATGACGTATATTAAAAAAAATATATAGGTACGTTTCTAGTTTTTAGTAGTAAAGGAGTTAGTATAGAATTTGTATGGCATATCGATTTGTGATGTCATAAGCCGATACCTACGCTCTATTTCTAGCATAATATTAAAATGCTTATAACTGTTACTACTTAATTATATCTGATATTATACGGTGAACATAGCATTGACCAGTAGAATGTAGTAGTTTAACATTTTATATTAGAGAACAATAAAATTGAATTTTAACTATACTATGATAAGTACAAAACTAGTGGTTTGAGTTGCTACTGAACAATTGTCTCAACTGAGTTTTTGAATTTGTGAAATGCATCACCAAAGATGTTAATGTCTCGATCGCGGGTATTTTATTAATTAATGGTAGACATTTTTATGAAACCACCAGTCATTTCATACAAATTCTGTTGCATTTTTTAATAAATTCGATGAGTACCGGCTATACTAAGGTAGTAAAACGTAGCCTAACTCGCACTTCAATTTAATCGCACGATAATTAATCGCAAATTCGTTTATCGGTCTTATATAATTATATGATGCGATAACGCGAGAAACTGAAAAATTATAATTTAACATACTTACGGTTTATTATATAATCGATACATATGTTATATTAATATAATCGAGCTACAAAACAATTCAATTTTTAATCGATCGTGATTATGGTATTGAAACGCTTCAAGTATTTTAACATAATTTGTATGTTATGAAAAACTGTTCTAATGTACCTACTTTTGAAGAATTTTGTGCGCACTTTTTCCTATGTAGTTCATCATCATCAACCCATTACATTGTCCCACTGCTGGGCACGGGTTTACCTACGGTTCATGAAGATACAGATACACCTCAAAAGGGATATCGGTTTCCTTTGTCTCAAAATTAAACTAGGTACTTACTAGATCTGGTTGATTTTTTTTCATCATCATCATCAACCCATTACATTGTCCCACTGCTGGGCACGGGTCTCCTCTCAGAACGAGAGAGATTAGGCTATAGTCCACCACGCTAGCCTACTGCGAGTTGGCAGACTTCACAGGCCGTCAAAAAAATCTCTCAGGCATGCAGGTTTCCTCACGATGTTTTCCTACACCGTTTAAGCGCGTGATAATTAATTATTAATACGCATTTGACTTCGAAAAGACAGAGGTGCGTGCCTTGGATTCGAACTCGAGACCTTTGACTTGGCAGTCCAATGGTCATATCACAAGGCTATCACGGCTTTACGTGCTCCTCCGAGGAACTCCGCTCTCGATGCGTTAGAAATAGTCACCCATCCACGGACTGACCGCGGTGATGCACCGCAGACCTGTTGATCAGCTGATGATTGAGCCAGTAAATAAGTATTTGTAAATCACATACTCAAATCTCATTCTTGGGACAAAGAATTAGTATTTCCATTCAACGTGGCAATGCTGCCAGTCTTCTGGGCACGTTTCCAGACGACAGTGATGCGGAGGAATACTTCGACGCCTGGGCGTGACAATTTGTTTTCATATATTGTGTATAGTTTAGTTCTCTTTTAAGTAAATACATATAAGTATCATTATATTCTGCTATGTCTGTCGTGCAAATATTAACAAAAATCTCATATACAAACACCTACCCATTTCTATACCGTTTGTTACGACCATATTTTGTACTCCAACCATGTGACTTCTAAATAATTTCATTGTTTATTGTATTCGGCAAGTTCTATGACCAGATCAAAATGAGCATTATATTTTAATTCAGTTCAGCTCGCTCGTTTTGTAGTTTGTATAAAACTAAGCCGTTATAAAGTACGACTCGTGCGCACGTATTATAACGTCCAAGGTTTTATATCAGGGCTGGTTTACATGCGTCTTATAAAACATCGCGATTAATCCTGAACTTAGTATTGAGGGTATGTGAAGTCTATCAACCTGCACTATTGTTCCCGTACTTCTTCTTCTTTACCAGCCTTTGGTACACCCAATGATCAGTGCAAACCATTCTTCTCGGTCCATTGCACGACATTCTTTTCGGTGTTTCGCCTTTCTAATACAATTTTTCCTTACTTTTTTTAAGATTTTAGGAACTTATCTAGCCGGCTGACCTACGTCTTCGCATACTAGGATTCTTATTTGTTTCTAGAAGATTGTGAAATGAAATGATATTTATTTCTGTAAATAGATCTTTTAAAGACACTTATACAAGTCATTTTTATATATTTTTTTAAACTAGATGGCGCCGAGATCAGACAGACAGACAGTTTTAGTTAGGAATCTTAATTCTGTATAAATACTCGTAGGTACAACCATCTGCCCCCGGCGTTCCAATAGTCTACACTCACCCAAATCGGCAAACTGTCGAATCGGATGAGTAGGTCCATGAGGAACGTAGTAAGTAGAAGTAGAACGTATGACTGATCATAGAAGAAAGTGTTCCAAAAGCATGTTATTTCAACAGCATGTAAGCCCAGACTAACACAAGTGCAGGGCTGCAACATTGCCAGTAAACAAATATATATATTTAATAAGTTTTTATTGCCATAATCTGGACATAATTTACGCTGATAACCAGATCATATAGCCGTGCGTCTGCTGCCACATTGAGTAGTTTGTTTTATTTTAATTCACCTTTATAATCCTCTGAATTCACTGCTTAACGTACTGTGTTTGCGTATTTTGTATATAATTTAACTTCAAAGCTTGGAGAAGAGGTCCTAGTTAGTTAAACTGTATGCAAGATAATGCGAGTTGGGAGTAGAAAGCTAGAATGCTATGAAGACCGTGTCATATGAACACATAGCATTCATTAGGGGTAACCCGAAGCCGTAAGAGCCAGATAACCAATCTAATACTATCATGCTTGTATTCCCCGAAGGGTTTGGCAGAATTGTCCCCCGAATGTACACCCACAGTTCGCTAAGTTGGGTAACAGAGATATCTGATAGTAGTTAGACATTGAAATAAAAAAAAATAAAAAAAATCTTTTATTTATAAATATAGTTTAGCTGTTAGTCTAGTTTAATTTATAGTCTAATATATGAATAAATTGATAGATTCTAAAAAAAAATATATACATGATAGTCAAAAAACATTTCACTATGTACGGATTCTATTAATTAATTAATTATAATATTCTTGATTCCCAATAAGTTTTCAGCTAATCAAGAAACAATTTAGAATATTGACAGTGAAAAAGAAAATTACCATATATAATATGAATTTATTCCCATTTCTTATAAACTTGGAACATCAGCCATCATTGCACAGTCCAAAGTGACATATGCACCAAAAGTCAACCAAACAAACAAGCATTGTCCTCTATTACCCTGGATTACTTCAAAAACCCAATTAACGCAAATATAATCCAAAAACACATTTTATCCAAAAAAAACTACACACATTGCGCTTACCAAACAACTGTCAATCCAAACGTCACATTTTGGGAAAATCGACGAAATCCCTTCATATTGTCCATAACAATTGTGTAGGCGACATTACACGACATAACCGACCAACTTATGAATACACCTTTGCCAACTTAATTTCAACTTTATTGAGTTATAATAAGGGTGTTATGAGATGTAAAAATTAGTTTGCACTTAGAAGAATATTGAATATTTAGGGACAATCGGTGTGAAAAGTGGTGCCGATCTATTACACGTAATCGGATTATTTGGACGTGTGATTTCAATGGGATTATGGCTGCGCGTAATAACTGTGAACGTTTTGCGAAGTAGTGAAAGGAATAGTGGATTGATACCGAGACTTCACGACCTGTAGTAGGTACTTAGGTAGTAAGAAGCGGATTTTCCATAAGTAGGTAGGCCCGGGCCTCATTGGCTCTGTCTTACCCTTCGGGGAATACAGGCGTGATGGTATGTTATGTTATATTATTTACTATTTAGGTAATCAATATCGTCAGCCTATACTTGTCCAATGTTAGACGTCGTTCTCTCCTATTGAAAACCAAAGAGCGTTCAGCGTTCCTTATCGTCACTGCCAGTTGGCTTCCGCGAGTCGTAACTACATCTAGCTGTAGGGAAGCTATTTACCCACCATTCGATTAACCCCAAATAACCCATGAATTTCAAAGGAAACCCAAATCACACCTGGGAATTTAACCCAGGACAACCAGTTTAATAACCGCCCTTGCGAGGCAGTACCTATCCTATACATATTTTTAGATTTTGAAGCCAATATTTATGATGAAGAATCCACTGCACTTAGGTACTAGCAGCGCCATCTATCTGGATAATTAAAACTAACATCGCATTGAACGTACTCCTAAGTATCCTACTTAACAAAAGTCAAGCTATAAACGCTAAATACAAATATTTTTTGTCGCCAATTTGTCAATACACACATCTGCTGCATCGGATTCGATTCCTGACCCAATTGTTATGGCCCAGACAAATTGTCGTACAATGAATGCGCGTAATGGTACGCACGATTTCATTGCTTAAGTGCAGAGGCCCATTAATTGTGCGATTAAATTGTAAAGTTTATGTGTTTGTCGCAGATGAATTGTCTTTTGATAAATATATAGAATTCTACTTTAACGAATATTGGTTAGCTTAGATGACACTAATTTTCACATCATTATAACCTTATCCCTCATATTACAAATACCTCACCGCCTACCTACCTACCTCGCGAACGTTCGCGAGAATGTTTAGCAGCTAACCT
Organism: Subacronicta megacephala; assembly: GCA_958496365.1. Taxonomy (NCBI): domain Eukaryota; kingdom Metazoa; phylum Arthropoda; class Insecta; order Lepidoptera; family Noctuidae; genus Subacronicta; species Subacronicta megacephala. Next base: position 365,681 of record OY292533.1, read on the forward strand.
ACTTACATCAACTATAACTTTAGTTTGTTGTCAAAAAAATATCAAGTACGTAAACATCTTTCCTAAGAGATTATCCAGCTGTAAACAATACCTTAGCCGGCTATTTCTATATAATGATGTTACGTAGTTAAACAGACTGCAGTCTGCAGAAGTTTAGTTTGTTTAGAATCGATATTTGATGAATTACTGGCCTCACGGACATGGGACATAGGTCTATGACATAGGAAACCTAGGCATCAACATTTTAAAAAGCTAATTGAAGACTTTTGTCATATTCAACTATTTCAACACAAAAACAGTACAGAATTTACCAAAGCATCGATGCGCTCAAAGTCGAGAAATGACCAAATCAATACACTATAAAAAGTACCTTTAGACATCCGGTCAGGAAGTCCATATAATTCACACAGTTTCTTTGTTACACATTAGAATGACTTGACCAACAAAAGACGCGACTTCACGCGACAATTGCAAAAGCGCAGCGTGAATGGCACGCTTTAGAGGTATGAGATTCGAACATATGTTTTGTAAAGGTGATATAGTCAATAGTGAGACTGTTTATTGGAACGGAAGTAATTTATCGGCAGCGAAATATTGTATATATTTGTAACTGTTAACTTTACGAAATTAATTGTTGAGTTGATAAAGTAACTATTAACTGACGTCCCATAAAAACATAGAATGCAAAGAGAAACATCGCAGGCAATGGTCGTCTGGCTAAAGCAAGGTTCGAATCCTGCCTGAGATCGAATTTTCTTTCGTTAGAATGTACCTATAGCTTTAAAAGAATAAGTTTTATAATTTTATATGCAAATGTTTCCGTCATACTCGTATAGACGGAACCGGCAGTAACAAGAAAAATCTATCACAGATATACAATATATATATAGGCACAGATATATTGTGACATCTGATTAATATTTTATTAAATAAATACAATTATTTTATATAGGTAATCTGTTTATGTTGTTAATTAATAACACATCGATTATTGTGAATAAAAAAGAAGTAAACAAGTTTTCGCGTCTGCAATTGCAGATAATCCTTAATCGTTTTTAATGACATCAATGGAACATTTTAATCCGCCCAACCTATACAGTTTCCTAAAGTCCTAATGGGCATCACCTACCCCACCCATGTCAAATGACCCCCATTCTTTCAAGGGCCCTTTGTTTTCCCACTTAACGTTACGACCGCCAAGATTTACAGGCCAACCGTCAACTATACGACTAATCGCACCGACTAACAACTAGTCGCAAGGGGTGGATGTGATTGTTAGCCAAATTAGATAGGGGTAACTGAATGGTCAAGATGTTAAATGGGGTACTAATTTGTAGCCTTTTGGATGAGATTTTTTTTTAAGGAATTTCATATTTGTTTGCACTTTTTCATATAAGTAGGTAGGTAAAGATGTTTTTTTTTTATATAAAAATGGAGAGAACGTTCTCAATTCATCTGTATATAAATATTAACCCATTTAGAGTGCCTACCTAGGTGTACTTCGGAGATGGTTCCAAATAAACTGATGCCTGGTGTCAAATTTACCCACGGTTCATGAAAATACAGATACACCTCAAAAGGGATATCGGTTTCCTTTGTCTTAAAATTAAACTAGGTACTTACTAGATCTGGTTGATTTTTTTTCATCATCATCATCAACCCATTACATTGTCCCACTGCTGGGCACGGGTCTCCTCTCAGAACGAGAGGGATTAGGCTATAGTCCACCACGCTAGCCTACTGCGGGTTGGCAGACTTCACATGCCGTCAAGAAAATCTCTCAGGCATGCAGGTTTCCTCACGATGTTTTCCTTCACCGTTTAAGCGCGTGATAATTAATTATTAATACGCACATGACTTCGAAAAGACAGAGGTGCGTGCCCTGGATTCGAACTCTAGACCTTTGACTTGTCAGTCCAATGGTCATATCACAAGGCTATCACTGCACTGGTTTTTTTTAAAGTAAATGATTTAATAATACATAAGTAATTGGTCTATTAAATAAATAAGAACCTACACAATCCTGTCCTGCATATTTTTTTATAGAGATACCACGTACTGTTCTCGCAGGCAGTACTCTCCTCTTTCTCATCTTCATTTGATAAACATTCCTTCTTTACGACATAACTCCTCCTGAATTCACCTGGGAATGGCATACCTATGACCCTGGAAGTAATATTTATTCCCAAAGGAAACAAACTCTACAAGAGACGCTAAACAAAACATTAAAATTCCCCACAAAAATGCAAACAAGTAATCATTTTCCTCAAATCATGAGGATTCGTTTGACAACAAACAAATAGCTGAAGAAATTTAAATTCAAAAACTAATAAAAGTGTTTTCTGCGAGAAACGGAACCTTAATATTATCGCATAAACTGAACGAATGACGAGCCTGTAGCGTCCGCAATACAACTCATGTTAAAATAACTTTAACATACAATTTTTTAACCCCCGACGTAAAAACGACGGGGTGTTTTAAGTTTGGCATGTCTGTGTGTGTGTGTCTGTCTGTGGCATCGTAGCTCCCCAACGGATAAACGGATTTTTATTTTTATTTTTGTTTGAGAGGTGAATAGTCGGGAGTGTTCTTAGCTATGACATGTGTAATTAAAATCGGTCGAAATATAATTGTCGGGGTTTTTTTTAATTTTACCTAATTTTGACAGCCTAAGATAGTAAATATGTTTTGTAGTCTATATAGTTTTTTTTCATCTAAAACAGAAAATTATTTTGTTTCAAAAAACGAAATCTTTACTTAGGTTTGAAACTTATACTTGTATACTTACGACTGAAACCTAATATACTTTTAAACTAGGAACGAAATCTAATAATATCTGTACGATCATGTGCATTAACATGAGTATCTATAGATATTACTCTATTTTGGGAAAATAAATAACGGAGAACTAAAAAAAATATGTTTTAGGAATCCAATAAAGACACACCATCACAATCATTAAAACATAGGTACATGTGCTAGTTACGAACCGAAAAAACCTATAAAAAAATAGTTCTATAATATTTATGGCGAAAGCTATTCCCGTAAATAAAAGTATTTTCTTTCTTTCTTCTTCTTCAAAAATGAAATTGAACAAAATTCACACCTTCGCCATAATATGCCAACCGTACAGCAAAAGATAGATTTTTCAAAAATTTAACAGCCTGTCATTGGGGCTCGGCGCGGGCGTCGCGGGGGTTGGGGGCGGAAAGTAATCAACAATTTAAAATTGGGGGCTAATCTGGAGGCCGCCGTAATCGCCGGTGATCGCTCTCCGCCCCAGCTCTAAGGGAGATTACCCATGTAGGTGCGTTTGACACAGTATGTTTAACTAATGGTTTGTATAGGTTACCTTTGAGTCTAGAGATGTTGGGTGAGGTTTATCTCACAGTATTACAACATTTACTCTACAGTAGTAGAGTTTGAAGAAACACTGACATAAACATACCATCACGACTGTATTCCCCGAAGGGTTAGGCAGAGGTGTACTCTAGTACACCCACATTTCGCCGGTACGTTCAGGTCCCATGTAATAGGGGGCGAGCCTATTGCCATTAACCGGACACAAATCCAGACTCCAAGCTGCTACTGGGAATTTCATAGAAAAACCCAATAATACTTTGCTCGACCTGGGGATCGAACCTAGGACCTCTAGCGTAGCAGTCGCGATTAGGACCACTAGACTAATGAGGCAGTCATACACTGACCACATTTAAAAATACTAATTACAAGTAGGTACTGCTGTATTCATTCACAATGAGTGATTCCTTGGGGTTACCAGATCAAAAACTCTCGTTTTTATTACCAACCATTTAATCTCACTGCTAGAAAAAAATGATCTCTGGATCTTTCTATTTTTACTAACGTCGTCTGTCCGTACGTATAGCTGTTAGGCTCCTTACATACTCAAACTAACTTTAAATTATAAAACCTCGTCAGATGTACAAGCCTCTCAAGGTGTTTGTTTTTCCCTGATACTGTACACGACAAATTGACGCGTCACTCATCTTATGTCCCTCTCACACTTATACTCGGCGTACATTAACGTTATATCGGCATCCCTTTTTCACTTAATAACGAATAACAAACATAATCCTTGCTTAATGGCCAGCCGGATTCAGGCTATCGTGATATCTGACGAAATAGGCCCAAACGTAATAATAGGCTGGTGAACTCATTAGCCTATGACTCTGAACTGGCCTTACAAAACTTTCTGTATCCTAACTCCTTTTCACCGTAAAATACATATTCATCAGTAGAGTAATAAGTGCAGTGATAGCCTAGTGATATGACCATTGGACTGCCAAGTCAAAGGTCTCGAGTTCGAATCCAAGGCACGCACCTCTAACTTTTCGAAGTTATGTGCGTATTAATAATTAATTATCACGCGCTTAAACGGTGAAGGAAAACATCGTGAGGAAACCTGCATGCCTGAGAGATTTTCTTGATGGCGTGTGAAGTCTGCCAACCCGCAGTAGGCTAGCGTGGTGGACTATAGCCTAGCCCCTCTCGTTCTGAGAGGAGACCCGTGCTCAGCAGTGGGACAATGTAATGGGTTGATGATGATGATGATGATGAGTAGAATAAAATCGGTTTATCAAAACTTCGTGCTAAGAAGACTTGCATACCTGACAGTTGTTCTGGTCAGCTTGTGAAGTCTCAACCTACACTAGGTCAGCATGGATTGATGATTTAGCCCTTTCATTTAGAATACAACATCAGAACATTCCCTAAACTTTCTGTTACCCTAGTACCAACAAGCTAAAGCTTAATCCAATCAAAGTACATCAAAATTAATCACTTTATCAATCAATTATTATCGTTTTTTCTTTGCTTTGAGAATGCAACTGGGAGTCAAGCGTAGGCCTATCATGAATAAAAAATAAAATAAAAAAATGTAATGCTGCTATATTTAATCATAAGTAAGTCATAAGTTGGCTTCGGCTCCATGATCTATATATATGACAACGCACTGACATTAAGGTCTTAAACGGTGAAAAAAACATCATGAGGAAACCTGCATACCTGAGAGATTTTCTTGATGGCGTGTAGTCTGCCGACCTCTAGCGTAGCGATCTGAAGATGATCTGCCTCCACCGGTTTCCACTCGATCCACCACCATCCATCCACTTGATCGGTCCACCGGGTAGACCCGTTTAAAACTGCCTTATTAGTTTAGTAGTCATAATCAAAACTGCTACGCTAGAGGTCCTGGGACAATTATTTGGGACTTAAAAATACTGGAGAACGTACACTAGTACTTACGCCTCTGCCGAACCCTCTAGGGCATACGTGCGTGATGGTATGCTATTTCTTGAAGTACCTTCCCTATACCAGACATGATCATAACTTCACTATAATTAATTACTATAACAAAGTATTAAACAGTATCCATAACTCATAAAGAAATCAATTTAATTTCAAAATTGACCTTGTGTTGTCATCATTAAGTAAGACCAACTGTGTTCAACATTAATTAGTAATTAACAAAGACTGATCAGTCCAAACTGACGGCTTGACACTTGCCAACCCCTCCAAGTTGATATGAAGGGCAATGTCGTAGAACTAATTTAATAATGCCGTTGTTAAAGGTACCTATTTCTAAGTAATTATAATATTTGTGAAAATTAACATTTATACCTACTATGCAAGACATCATTTTCTTGTGAAAACAACGTATTATTATTATGAAAGATCGTAAACTGACTCCAATAGGACCCGTCGTGTATTATCTAAACACAAATGTGTCCTGGTCAGTAAGAGTAAAGATTTCGTCATCAGCTCTGCAGACATAGTTTCAAATAGGTAATTATCAACAAGTTTCCATGTTCAATTTGGCATCATCTACAAATTTGTGGGATTTTGAGCACTTAACAAAGCTTCCTGATGCTCCTAGAACAATATCCTCGGTAGTGCTAATAGTCATGACTTTATATTGAATAAAAGTATGTGTATGACAATATTTATGAATGTGGAAGAAGCGAAAGAGATATGCAAGAGTCGTAACAAGTGGCAGTCCATAGTTTCTGCCTACCTACCCGTGTGGGAAAAAGGCGTGAGTGTATGTATGTATTTAAAACGAAAAGAACTTCAAATTAATCTCAACCTAAATCAAAACTTTTCATTTGTATTTTTTCCCATGGCACTACAAAATTTTCAGCTAATATAAAAATGTTATACCAACTATACAAGTAGCGACATCTAGGCGACTGCTGAAGGACTGAAAAGAACTCTTCTGTTACGTTGTCTCAAGGTATATATCTGTCGTAGTACCTAGTTCTAGCAACATATCAAAGATGGCGCTTTATATAAGTTATGCTAGAAGTCATCATCAGCCCCCAAGTTAAAGTAGTGCTTAATAACAATAACAGATGGCGCAAATAGCTATAAAATATTTAGGAATGAGAAACTTAAAATGATTATTACTAATTAAGTAGGTATATAATTATTATCAGGCTGATAGTGTCTTCAGAAAAATAATAACACAATGTTGTAAATATTCTACTAATCTAACCCGTTGAGGATAGGTAGGAGAAGACACCTACAATGACACCGATTATAATATTTAACTAATTGGTCAGAGAGTAGCCTTAGGGGCAGAATTACCAACGCGATGACAACTATACAATATAATCATTTATAACGTTAATGTGATGTGCATGACTTACTTGATACAGCAACTGGAGCTCGTAGACCACCAGCCAGCAAACTTTTCACTGATGTCACTGAGTCATCTTCACATTATACATATTATCCATTACAACAAAATTCAGATTCATTACAGCAACAAAATTCGATGTCGGATTACAAATAAGTATTTAAAATTAATATTGCAGGTTCCTCTTTGGCGGCGTTGGCGCCCAACAGGCGCGTGCGCGCGGCCGCTGACCACAGATTAATAAATCTAATTGATGTTTTTTTTTTATAATGGCACCTGTCTTGAGAATTATTCAGCCACCGATCACGATGTGCCTTGTAATTAAATGACCTCATGATTTCCATAGAATTTATCAATCACATCATTATGGTTTAGAGCTTTTTTTTTAACTAACATTCGAACTACCTACTTACTCGTAAGGACTACATAATTATTAGTAAGTATATAAATATTTGTACCTGAATAATTTTAGAATAATATAAGTATTTGAGCGCCGTCACCTTAGATAGGTATCTAATTATCAGCAGCCTTTAACTTTATCCACTGTGTTCCGAATAGTTCTGACTAAGTACCTACCTCCTCTAGTCATTTTTTTAAATATATCTGTTTTAGTTTGTGAGTTTTCATTTGCTTTATGGTATTTGCTAGACCTAGATAGGTACTAGTACTATATCGTAGTACAAAGACACTTCAGCACTGACTAGGTAGTCAGCCTACAGTTATACAAATATTTTAATATAAAAAAAAATGTACTATCTTCTTATTCCACTTCCCTAAGACAATCGTCTTAGTCTCACAATGACTTAGTAACTAAATTATAATACGGCCTTTGGTACGTAGGTATTATTTCGTCCCAGCCAAGCTGAATTTGTGTTTGTTCACAATTCTCTCAGAAATTACTGTATGACTTTTCATACGGTTTTCGTTAATAGACGGAGGGATTATCTAGGAAGGAAGGAAGTCTTGCAATTTATCAAAATTGGCAAGAGAATTTAACAGCTTAACTTATGAGGAGAATGAGGTCGTACCAAGACGTCAAACAGCAGGAAGAGGATAGAGAACAATCATTTATCTCAAATATAAAAGAGCTTTAATATTTTTTCTATAATTTGAGCTCAGCTCTTGTAGGTGGATACCTACTCGAAAAAAAGGGAATTTCAGTGTCAATATCTGTAATCGTTTAGATATTCCCTTGCCTAGTAGTAGCTCTGGCCTAGTAGTAGTAGTAGTGGCTTTGGTTATCAAGGATCATGGACGTAGCCACAAAATAATAACCCTCAGTATTGGATCCGCATTTATTCAAAAATAAAGATAGCAATGGTCCATATCTGACTGAAGTGAATTTGATCAGTAAAACAAGACACAAATTATGGAAAACTATTTATTTCTCATCCTGACTATACGTACACTAGAGCTACATCATTTTGAGTACAGCGCTCTCCGACACTAAATCTAAGTTATTACATCTAATGATATCAATTTACAATTTTGTTTCTTTTTCTAATAATTCTTATGTACAGTGGGCACACAATGTTAGGTTCCAAAAAATATGTTTAACTAATATTTTCGAAAATACTGAACTAGGTAGGATGTATGTACTAAAGGCAATTTAATATAAAATTATTATTTTACTTATTTTGAAGAAGCAAGCAGACGGCAATGATTTATGATCACTTTTGGCAACAAGATGGTAAAAGAGTTTTTCTTGATCATGTTTATATAATTCCTGGATTCAATGAAAAAGGTTTCAACCATACATTGAAGTATAGGTGATAACATGCAATTAAGTCAAAGAAGATCAATTATCACTACATAGTATAAAACAAAGTCGCTTTCTCTGTCCCTATGTCCCTTTGTATGCTTAAATCTTTGAAACTACGCAACGGATTTTGATGCGGTTTTTTTTAATAGATAGAGTGATTCAAGAGGAAGGTTTATATGTATAATACATACATATTTTAGTATAGAAAAGCCGAGAAACTATGCGGGCGAAGCCGTGGGCGGGAAGCTTTATAAATATTTCATAAAGTTATGTAACCTTAAAAAAAAATGTAAATAGAAATTGCCATTACAATACTCTTACACGTAAGTAGGGGCAAAAAACATGAATTGATAATATTTGCCAGTAAAATTAAATATATAGATAAATATGTAAGTGTGTATGTTTAAAAGAGAAATGAGACAGTATTATTTGTTAAAAAAAACATTAACTGCAAGTTTGGGCACTTATTGAGTATGTATTTTTCAAGCTATTCATGAATTGATAAGTACAACAGTTTTTATCAGCTGAATACACTGTAACAGTTATACCACATATTGCCTAGATTGTTATGTAAAACTAACATGGTATACTTATTAAGTAAAATATACACAGGTTTACAATAATATCAATATTATATTAATAATCATATAATCATAAGTATGTACTCAAAGCAGTAAAACATCGGTTCTATTTTTTGTTATTTTCAATAATAGTTCTTAAATCCTAATACTATACGATTATTGCACGAAACTAATAAACACATAATAATAATGTCGTTTATTACAATATCTGTATAAAAAACTGCAAAAAAGATTTATTAAAAACGACCTACCCACTAATTAGTGTTGCCAAATCAATCTACGAACACGAATTACTTTGTACTTATTGTAAAAGCAATTTAAAACTATTAAAATTAACCTCTTTTTAAAAATATTTTAAATCTGGCAACACTCGTATACATATAGTTTTGAGATTTGTCCAACAGATGGCGTTATTATAAGTTTCCTAAGTTATTAGCGAACATCAAACCGAAACAAAAAACGTTATTTTGTGACTACGCTACAGACGCAAAGTAAGCTTGTATACCAAAACACTTTACCCACACAAACTAAAACATATTTACAACTAAGGGCTCCAAGCCAGTATTGTACTTATTTATAAGAATGACTATTGCAGCTTTTTATTTTGCTAATAATGTTCTATGTAAATAATATCATTAATATTTTTCTTTGTGAAATAAAAATGATAAAATGGAGCCCCAGACCTCTAGATCAGTAACCGCATCTCCTACTTTGACATAGGCATCGATTAACTTTAGAATTAAAAATTGATATATTTCTCTTGTATGAAAAAATCTAGCAGTTTATTTTCTTGCAGACACATTTGGCTATAACTTTAATATCCCATTAATAAGCAGAGGTGTAGGTACTGCCGTAAACCTCCCACAGTTCACCAATATGTAATTGTACCCATACTATTAGGGGGCCAGCCTATTGCCATCGAGCTGCTAAACAGAACTTCATAGAAAAACCCAAAACCATATTTTCCCTCGGCATTCACGCTTAGGTACTACCACTACTAATGACGCAGTTACATAAATCACCCAATATGTTGAAAATCTTTGTTTTGTATACCTTTCAAGAATCTACAACAATGCTAGTCTTTCACAAGAAGCTATGGGTACCTATTAAACCTAGATAAGTACTTTCCCCAGGATCCAAGAAAGCGGTTACTGATCTAAAGCACTTAACCTTTAACCTAAACTTTACATCTCCACATTACTCAGACTATCAAACTTCAGCTCTTTGACTTCCTCAGGGTTAAAACTCTTGACGGACACTTTACCATCACTCAATAGGTCTGTACTCGATAACTTATTCGTAATTTTGGTTATCGATATGCGACTCTCGATATCATTCGAATCACATATCGATTCTAAGACCACACCTTTCTCTACCTTCCTCGGTTTTGGGAGGACTTGTGTGATTTTTGTGTTTCTTAGCTTCTCACTAAGTAATTTATTGCAAGTTTTCCTAGACATGTCCAGGGCTAGTGGGTCTTCTGCGGGCGTCTCTTTCTTCTCCTCAACAGGCTTGTTCTGTTGCTTCATTTCTGCTACTTCTGCATTCGTCACGTTGTCTTTCTTCTTCCATTTCGTTCTTCTGTTTTGGAACCATATCTTTACCTGGAATTAAAAAAACACCATTGTTAGCAAGGAAAGAAAAATAGAATGCACTTTGTTGCTGATTGTAGTGTTAGGATACAGTTGTTGTGTAGGAAACCTAATAGTTTTCAAAAGATTCAGATAATCTACTGCTACCTATATCTGAAAATATCGCTGGGTCGAGTCAATTCGTTTCGCCTACAATTTAGATTTCTAAAATTATGAATAAGTTACGATGTGTTAAGTAAACCTTCCATTTGTGGCACGTTTTCAATGACATTCCGTACTTTTCGGATGCAATAATAAGTTGCGAACAGTCAATCTATCTTTACTATTATACCCATGCACTTTACATCACTATGATGCTATGATACAATCCTGCGCAATCAATATCTGAATTTTCCTTTACAATTGGGACACCAGAGGTGGCCTCTAATTCTGACAGTTACCAAGGGACTACACAGTGTACGAGGATGTGCGAGTTGAATCGGTATGTGCGACTGTGTGCCACAATGCGAGTGTATCGGTTAACAAACAGTTAATTACGAGCTGATCGATCCCGGCCCGAGGAAAACGCTAGTGACGGTAACCGGGTACACATGATATCGATACTTAGAATTTTGTACAATAATTGATTGATCAGTTGATCACATTGCTATAGTAACGTTAAGCAAACAAGTGTGAGTTGGGACTTGTAGTCATATTTTTTTTTATGATTTTCGCTTAGCACAGTGAATTCCGTGAGTTTTTATTTTATTAAATATTTTAACGCCCGACGTAAAAACGACGGGGTGTTATAAGTTTGACTGTGGTATTGTAGCTCCCGAACGGATGAACCGATTATGATTTTGTTGTTTTTTGTTTGAAAGGTGAATACTCCAGAGAGACTGTACAAAATTGATTACGGACTCTCAAATACCAGTATATATTCTAGTAGTCAGGAGTGTTCTTAGCTATGTTTGATGAAAATCGGTCGACATATAATGCAATTTCTTGATTCTCTTAATTTTTGTCTTTTTATTTTTTATTTAATTATTTAAAATACAATCTGCCTATCGTGTGAGTCGCCTTTTTTATTTGTGTTCCCTACTGAACACAAACAGTAGCGACTGGTATGTTTAAAACCAGAAGTTTTATTTTTTTTAATGAAATGAAATGATATTTATTTCTGTAAATAGATTATTCAAAGACACTTTTACAAGTCAATTTTATAAATCAAATAGTAAAAATTTTCGTTTAGTTAATATTTAAATATACAATAAACGTGAGTAACAACACTAATGGGTATTTTCGACTATAAGCGAGTGGTTGGGGCAGGGCGGGAGCTCGGCTCGTAATAATCGTAAAAACAACACCACTTAGATGCAATTGTGAAGGTTTGAAATCACCCCATAACAATTGCGAGGGGCCAAATGCATTTTCCAACAAAACTTGTCAAAATAATATTGGTTCTATTCATTATTTCATTACTACTGCTCTCCAAATGTTGAAGGAAAATTTCATGATATCCTAGAACCGAAAATTCTAAGAAATGTGACATCTACCAACCCGTTCTGGTTCCCTGTGGTGGATTACGGCCCACTCCCTCTCACCGAGAGGAGGCCTGTGTCCCAGCTGTGGGAAAATGTTGGGCCGACTATGTTTATGCCTGTCTTTATGTAGATACATATAATATACTTCATCAACCCATTACATTGTCCCACTGCTGGGTACGGGTCTCCTCTCAGAACGAGAGGGATTAGGCTATAGTCCACCACGCTAGCCTACTGCGGGTTGGCAGACTTCACATGCCGTCAAGAAAATCTCTCAGGCATGCAGGTTTCCTCACGATGTTTTCCTTCACCGTTTAAGCGCGTGATAATTAATTATTAATACGCACATGACTTCGAAAAGACAGAGGTGCGTGCCTTGGATTCGAACTCGAGACCTTTGAGTTGGCAGTCCAATGGTCATATCACAAGGCTATCACTGCCTATATAATCAAATATATAATATACTTACAGACGAATAAATAACCTTCTTGTCTATGGTTTAAAAAGCATTTCTAGATCTCAGACTGTTTCTTAACTGTCATTCGCCAGCCGGGCTTTTTCAATTTTATGTTATCAGCTATATTGCCAAAAAAAAAATTATGTTGGAAAATGATTGCAGATTTTTTTTTGCGCTCTGCGAATATAAATAGAAGCGGTACCCGAGTCATATTGTAAACGTTACTTTAGCACATTTATTGGTCATTTGCTCTGATCGAATTGCGTCCATTGCACCATTGTTAATTACTTTGAGCAGTCCGCGATGATCGATCAGCGATTGCGTGTGAATGGACTCTAAAGTTATAAGTATATAAATACTTAGTCCAACGGTTGGTATTCCATTTCTGAGTTGCGTAGAAAAATAGCTGTATTATTATGTAAGAAGATTCTGATAACTGTCTGTTAGTTATATTATGTGTGACAGTCCTGTAGCCGGGTGTACATCACCCGGCTACAGGTTAACCTGTTGTTACAAGACAAGTTTAAGCTGATCTCACATTGTATAGGCTTCCGATACAATAATAATCCAGCGTAAACTGGATTTGTATAGCTTGATGTGTAGCCGTGCGTACATGCTTATTCTAGTCTTCTTTGAGAAATAAAAATCCTACGCTAAAAGGAACGCCGTGTTTGTTTGTCACCGCAACTGTCAGATTCTCCATAAGTACAAGATACATATTATAAAATTGTAACAGGCCGATTTCTATATATTATAGATATTGAAGAAAATCTAATATTGGAGGTCTTTATTACAGAGAAAGAAGTGAAGTTTGTCTGTCTAACAAAATTTTTGTACACATGCACACAACCTATACAAATCCAGTAACTGATCTCGCATTGTATAGGCTTCCCATAAAATAACAAGCCAACGTAAACTGGATTAATATAGCTTGATGTGTAGCCGTGCGTACACGCATCGCGCAAAACTACTGCACGAAATCTGATGTGGTTTTCGCAGTTCTAACTTGGTACTCTTGGTACCAACAGCGACCATCTTAGAGCTACTTCTACGACATTTAACCGTCAGATGTTCGTCAGGGACTGTCACAGCTTATAATCGCTAATCGCGTATGATTTACAATGGGTCACGCACACGCGCGCGCCGCACAATGGCTGCGTGTAATTGCTGAGCAAATTAATCCGGGTAACATGTGACATTTGACTCGGACGCTATGTACACAACACCTTATATTAGGATGAGAGTACATTGAACTTATATAATTAATTTGCGTTATTGTATTAGTAAAATCCGGGTGATATTTATATTTGTGTAACATGCATTTTAGACATTTTTATCGAATATTGTGGTCCTGGGTTCGTTCCCCAGATCGAACAAAGTATTATTGGGTTTTTCTATGAAATTCTCAGTAGCAGCTCGAAGGGTGGATTTGTGCTCGGTTAATGGCAATAGGCTCGCCTCCTATTACATGGGACCTAAACATACCGGCAAAATGTGGGTGTACATAAGTACTCCTCTTCCTAACCCTTCGGGTAATACAGGCGCGATGGTATGTTATGTTCTTACACAACATTTTGAATGGGAGTATACTGAACTGATTCAATTTGCATTACATATTGTATTGGTAAAATCCCGGTGGCCCTTATAATTATCATAGATTCTATATCTATTATCTCGCTCTGTGGACCATCTCGGTATATTACCTTCTATTTAGTTCTTTGGGTTGAATTGGACTTCGTTCCACGCCTGAGCTCATGATGGTGATTCACACAGTACAAAATATATTTACGGTATTGCCCCGCCATAAATATAAGAAAAATAATATACATTTACAATAACCCCCAAAAATAACATTGCCCCAAGTGTGCCCGTACCCTAACTTCACAATGCAATCCACTTGCTTGCAAACATGAAGATAATTATTATTGATTGCGCATTAGTACGCAAGACGGAGACAGACACATAAGCTTACATAGTGCGAGCGAGAGTTCCGAGTTTTTAGATAGATTGATAGTGTTACATGTCACAGGGGTGGCAGGAGAAACGTAGTTATGACCGAGTAACGTCTACAGTTTGAGATTGTAATCTTTGATGGAAGTAGAGATACTTAGTAGAAACAGATCAGGGATGGCTGACATACCAAAGAGTTTATTTCACATTTATTTATCATTATAGACCATATCCAGTTCAAAGCCACCGTGAGGCCTAGTAGATACTTTTTAACCGACTACGAAAGCAAGGGTAATGAGTTAAACAGCCTCTGTATGTATGTAAGTATGTGTCTATGTATGGCTATGGGTGTTAGACTGTAGCTCAAAAACGGCTATAAACTGGAAAGTTCTGTTTTTGGACGTAGGAAAATTTACTTGTTTAATAATTTGATAATTTTATTGATGTAATTATTTTGAGTTGTTTCTTTCGTAGTAGAGTTTTAGTTCTTAAACTTTGTTTCTATATGCTATGGTTATGACTGTGTTAATAAATCCTTTTTCTTTCTACATATAAATTATTACCTACATACGAGATCCTACACTAAATAATAAATCCATCCAATGACGTACCACAGCAAGCGCGGATGAACCAGCTAGGATGAATAACAGTGAATAAATAAATAAGTACGTAATATTAGTAACAATCTTTCTTCTGGAACGGAAGTAACGGGTTGCTTTTGGATCACTATGTCACTGCGCCAAGCATCAATTACCTGCAATAACATCACTATTGTACTAAGGCGAGCTACAGACGGTAGTTTAGGCAATCAATATTACCGCGGCGCGTCGCTTTGTTCTGCAGATCAGTGTACAGGACCCTATTAGTGTACTAGAGAGGGGACAGTGTCCAGGGATTTGTCGATGGTTAGCCGCGTTTGGTTGCGTGAGTTGCGTTACGAAGAGCGTTAGAAAGTATAAAATCAGGGGGCCTAGACAAGTGTCAATCGCTCCGCATCGAATTGATTTCGAACATCGATTTCGCTCCTCCGATGTTGATCGCAAAGTGGTAGACAAAGTAACATACGCGAACTGAACGTTCAGTCGAAGTCATTCTTCGATAGAAATCAACTTTTTGGCTATGGTTTTGTAATGAAACGTCAAATTCAAGACATCAATGCTGTCAATCGGGCCGCGTCAAAACAAATAAACAGGAATTCACTATTTTTTATGAATTATTGATAAGAAAAAATATATAAACACGTAAACCATACCATACGAATTAAATTCAACTTGGTTAAAATCATATCACTTGAGAATGCCATACGTCAACAATGACGAGATCCTAAAACCTCATTTACACTCACGCGCGAGCGGCAAGACAGACCGCGAGGTGAACCACAAGACGCGTTTGTAATCGCCGCTCGCAGAGCTTGCTTCGGAAGCGGATTTTCGGGCATGAGTCAAAGGTGCTCGCGGGCAATTGTTTATTTTTTTTCTTTAAAAAAAGCATACTTCCAATGTGGGTTGCACATTACTAGTATTCTTGGTAACCCCTCGTACTAAGCGAAATGCTTGTATTACGAGTGGGTGCACGTTGGTAGTGCAATGGGTGGGTTTCGAACTGGCAATCGCATGATCGCAAGTCCGACGCCCTAACCACCCTAACCAACCTGCAGTAGGCTATCGTGGTGGACTATAGCCTGATCCCTCTCGTTCTGAGAAGAGACCCGTGCCCAGCAGTGGGACAATGTAATAGGTTGATGAATATAAAGAATAAATATCATATATCAACAAAAAGTCAATAATGCTTGGTCCAGATGGTGTTACATGTAAATTCGTTGCGTATTAGTAGAATCTCAGTTAATAAAGAGTTGATGCCGCTAATACTTCGACGTCTTTCATAGCCGATAGTTCGAAAACAACTGAACGCGCCGCGAGAGTGTGAATATAAATTAATTCAAACCACCCGTGCCTGAGACACGAGACGAGTCGTGAGGCGCGAGTGTAAATAATGTATAACAACTCCGACATATCTTCCACACTTTCCATTTATTTCCAATTATTATTATATCTTTTTTACGCCGCCCGTAACCATACATTTTCATTGTATGCCGCATAGCAAACACAATTTGATCCATTTTTATTATAAAATAATTCGAAAAACACAACAGCTGACTAACAATCGGCCATATTGTATGCTTTTCTACAGGGTTCAAGAGTTCGCTATAGTTGTCGATAAACAATTCGACATCTCAGCGACATCGACTATCAAAAGTGCCGCTTGTCTACGCATTTGTATAAGAAGACCGATCGAATCATTCAATTTCGTCATCGTTTCGTTACACGATTTTACATCAATTCCATACATTTTGGATCTATCGAACTTCGTTGTCCATACTGAAAATGTGACTTTGTCTAGGCCCCCTGTGCCGAAATCAGGTGTGTGAATTGAATTAGTAGTTAACAGGGGGCCTAGACAAAGTCACATTTTCAGTATGGACAACGAAGTTCGATAGATCCAAAATGTATGGAATTGATGTAAAATCGTGTAACGAAACGATGACGAAATTGAATGATTCGATCGGTCTTCTTATACAAATGCGTAGACAAGCGGCACT